>CAUYQV010042919.1:0-20002 GCA_963574575.1 Galagoides demidoff | reverse complement strand
TTGGAAAACTCTCATCCAACTGGCTAACATAGCCATCATGTCTTTCTCATAACTGTTGTGTTAAGACATTCATATTCAACCTTTAGACAAATTCACATGTACCCTAATAGGATAAATCATAGGCGTGATCCCCACAATATCGTTCTCTTCACCCATCGCCCCCCCTTTTCCCCATAGTCTAGGGCTCCATTTGGATTGTAGCTTTCTTAGGACATTTCTAATGCCCATTTGTGGGCTCTGGGTTAAAAACCCCTACTCTAAAACAATAGACATAGCTTTTTGAGGGGATACGGGAGAGACATTTTATTCCTGACTAAAGAAAAATCTGCCTGGCACAAAGAGTTAGTTTTGAAGAAAATTTTGGAATATTATTAGCATGTAATGATTATATCTTGTTAGTCAACATTTCTTAACAAGAAGATATAGTGATTGCATTCTAATTGCCATAGAATGAATGTTCATATTGTTAGGACTCCCTTTATTCTTAAAACTTGCTTAAGAGCCAAATATATAGTATCTGTTAATATTTCAATGCCTGTAATGGTCACTGTGAAGGTAAAAAACAAACAAACAAAACAAACAAAAGATCAACGCACTCCATGGGATATTTTGGCTATGACAACACTCTTCCCCTATTGACCTCCAGCCAGGTTAACCTTTTTTATACAAATTTTAAGATTTCTTATGACTCCATGCCCTTCTGAAGGTAAAATTTTAGAGATTCCATACCCAACCACTAAGGAGATGGTGAAGAACTCCTCATAGTGGGTGTATAAAGAGCCTTTTTCACATCTAGAATTGTAACAGAGGAAAGCGAGAAAATGTTTTACAATTTGTCTCTTTAAAACCACCACTCTTTGGGGGAATTAAAACCTGCATTCCTGCCTAAGGCCAGTAATCAAAGGGACAGGAAAATGGTCTTTGTCCTTTGTTTTTTAGTATCTTTAGCCACAGGAGGTGGCTCAACAGAATTGTCCAGAGGTCACAAGATCTTCTTCACCAGAGATAAGGTCAACCAAAACCAACTACAATTAAACAGCAATAGCCCAAAGCTGTACATGTGACACTGGTCCCAAAGACCTGAGCCCAACCTCTGAAAATTCCCCTTTTAAATGTACTTTATTTCTGATTAAAGATGGGAAGCAGTTTTTTTAAATGCTGGTCTGCCTCCCTGCTCATTTGTTGGCAAATTAATAAAATTATTTTTCCTTTTCTTCAAACCACTTGTCCTCTTTCTTTCCTTTCACTGATTCAGTCTTGGGGACAAGTGCCCAACTTTTGGTGACAGAATTTTCTCTTCTTCTTGTTCACCTAAGGTCTCTGAGTCCCCAACCCACTTACTTTCAAGAATGAGAATAAACAGAAATACACAAGTGTCAATGGAAAAGAGCCCAAATGCTGTAAAATCATTTAAGAGGCTTATTCTGAGCAGAGTGTGTGTGACCACAGCCCAGAGCCATAGCTGAAACACCTGGAGCAAGTGGTCTTAAGAGAGGATACCGGAGAAGGGCGAGGCCTGGGAAGAACACCTGGGAAGAACAGGTCTTCTCTGGGAGAACATGAGGATGCACCTGCAGGGCCCATGGTGACTCAGCTCTTGGGAATTTATAGGCTTAACTTCCTGGAACCTGGGCTCGGCGCCTGTGGCTCAGTCGGCTAAGGCGCCAGCCACTACACCTAAGGTGGCGGGTTTAAATCCCCAGCCCGAGCCCACCAAACAACAATGATGGCTGCAACCAAAAAATGGCCGGGCGTTGTGATGGGTGCCTGTAGTCCCAGCTACTTGGGAGGCGGAGGCAGGAGACTCTCTTGAGCCCAGGAGTTGGAGGTTGCTATGAGCTGTGATGCCATAGCACTCTACCCAGGGGGATACCTTGAGGCTCTGTCTCAAAAAAAAAAAAAAGTGTGTAAAGGGCCTAACACACAGCACAAGGCAAGTGGTAAGTGCTCATCTTGTGTATTCATTCAACAAACACTCATGCCCCCACTCTGTCTGCAATAGAAGGCATGGGGCAGGCACCCCCTGCCTCTCGCTGCCATAACAACCTGAAAGTCTTACTCCAGTCAGCTTCCCCATCCCTTCTTGAGGTCCCCAAATTTAGGGATGCATCCCACCCGTACTTCTCCCTCTTCCTTCCTGCTTCCTCCTCCTGCTCCGTTCCCATCCCTGCTCAGCATCCAAAGCCTCCTTTGGTTTCCTAGGAGCCAACCCAGTTGCTAAGCGACAGCAATCAGTCCCGCTCATGCTTGCAAGGATCCTGCACAGCCTTGTGGCTGGGAAAGGGGCCATGGGCACAAAGAAGACAGGGAAGGAGCCCCTGCCCCATGCTGAGTCCTTCAGCCTGTCCCCTGACTTCTTGGTTCTCCCTCATCCAGATCCCAAGGAGCCCCTGCTGACACATCTGGGATCAAAACTCCAGAAGTGCTGAGAGAGGCCCAGAGAAGGCAAGTAAAAGGAAAGGCTTTATGGTCACACAGCAAGGTAGAAGTAGGAGATCCTGCCCAGTCTGGGAGAAGATTGGCCTGAAAGTAAGGGTTGAAGGAGTGAGATATGAAAAATAGGCAGAAAGACAGGGTGGGGGAAAGAAGGGGAAAGGATGGAGGTATTTAATGAAGCAAAATGACAGCAGGCTATGGAAGGAAGGGGATTACAGTGATAAGTAGGTTAGAGGACCATGAGCTGGTGCCCCTAGTGGGGCCACCTGTGGATTGCTCTGGTCTTGCGTTTCTCTCCCTTCTGATTTTCTTTGGGACAGGACTCAGCCCCAACTCACTCCCAGACCACATGAATGGGCCTATGACTCAGGCCTAGACAGTCAGCCAGTGTCATTGATTCAGAGATAGGCATGTGCCTGAGATTGGGCCAATAAGAATTAATTTCAGGACATTGGTTGGAAATGGTGAGAAATATTAGCTCTTTTTCAGTTGAAGTGGCTAAGTTGATGGGATGCCAACCTGGAGTGGCTGCTAGGGGCATCTTTGTCCCCATCTGAGGAGAGGCTGTCTAAAAATGAAGCTAACACAGAGGACAGTAGAGCCCACATACAGAGACAGATTCCTGATGTCACTATTTGAGCACCTGGATCCAGCCACACCTGAAGCTACATGCTAGACATACGAGTCAATAAGCTAACTCTTCTGCTTAGGCCAGTATGATTTTAGTATCTGTCAGTTACAATTTGATTACTACACCTCCATACTCATCTGCGTGGCTATCCTCAGAATCTGGACTGTTGGTGCTGGTTATAAGGACACCACCAAGGATTTTACCCCCAAGAACTTACAACCCAGTGAGAGTAGACTGTCTACACAGGAAACCTGGCTGTCAGCTTAGAAGTACCCCAGAAGTGAAGAGGTCCCAAAGGCCAGGCAGCAGGGGAGATACGAGGAATTCTTGCTCATTTTCAGACCACTCTTTCCATACCACCTCAACCTTGTCCTTACCTGGCCTGGAGCACATGGCAGCGCAGGCAACGGCCTCGTCCATCCTCCAGCATCTGCACTGACAGGCATATCTCACCCTGCACCTCTGCATCTGGATCCACACGGCTCAGATTGATCCAGCTGTCAATCCCTGAAAGGCACAGCACTAACATTTACAAAGCATCTACTGGCCATTATGTTAACTTAAAAATTCAATTAACACTAAACACATACTAAGTCACTGACTTCTGATGTAGTTGCTGAAATTATTCTCATTTTCAGATGAGGAAAATGAGGCCCAGGGAAAAAGAACTTTATCAGTGATCCCACAGCTAGTAAAGCTGGAATTTGAGCACAGGAGTATAGTAATAGAGCCAATGCTCTTAGCCATGTGCATCCACACTCTTCACCTATTATTTAATCCCAACATACTCTCCCTTCAATAAATCTTGGCACTCATGCACATGTGCACATCCTCTCCCTCTCTCTCTCTCTCATTTCTTTCAACATTTGAAGATATTGTTTCCTTTGTATCTCTTGGGAAGTCAGCTTTCAGCCTAACAATTACCTTTCTGTAAGTGGTCTACCTTTTCTAATTTTGAGGACTATTATCTTTGATGTTCTGCTGTTTCACAGAACAGCATGTGCCCAGATAAGGAATTTTTAAATCCTGTTGAGTGATGATTGTGCTTTTTCTATGTATAAAATCATGTCCTTTCTTCCAATCTGGAAAATTCTGGGCCATCAATTATTTTTTATTATTTTTTTTTAATTATTGTCTCTGCTCCCTAATTTTTTCTATTCTTTCCTTTCTGGGACTCCAATTAAATAGATGTTAGACCTTCACAGTTATTTTCCACAGTTACATCTCTGAACTTCTTATCTTTTCTTTCTGTTTTCTGTGAGATGATTCTGAATAATTTCTCTGGATCAGCGGTTCTCAACCTGTGGGTCGTGACCCCTTTATAACAATGAAAATTCACTGCGGCATTAGGAAGGTTGAGAACCACTGCTCTAGATCCTTCCCAGTCTCAGTTCAGCTGTGAATGATCTGATTTTTAACTCAGCCACTTAGTCCTAAATTTCAACAATTGTACTTATCTCTAAGTTTTATTTGGTTCTTTTCTAAATTTGCCCATTTTATTGCTGTCATCTCTGGCCTTTCTTGTGACTCCATCTTTTATTTCTTTAAATATTGGATTTTTTATCCTGTATATCATAATTACAAAATCTAAAGTGATCATGGGTCTAAATCTAATGGCTATTGCTTCTGCTGACTGTTGCTCATAGTCTCCCATTTCCTTGTGTGTTTGGTGATCTTTGATGTGAAGTCATGTTTGTTTGATCTTAATATTTAGGAAACCTAAGAATGCTTATCCCTAGAAAGTAGTAGTAGCTGCTTATTGTGGGACTCTTTGTTAATGCGGAATTCTCATGTCCGGTAACATCTACCTTGCTCCAATCTAAGTTTTATTCCCTTTGATGAACTGATATTGACATTTGCTTTGGGGGAAATCCTTCATTATCTCCATACTTATTGTTCACCACTTCCTGTTAGATTTTAGCTCATGATTTTGCATAGGGAAAATATTGAGGGATCCCCCTTCTTTATAGCAAGTCTAATGATGCATTAGGAATCCTATTTTATTCAGGGTATCACTGTTGCGTGACAGGAGAGCACTTGTGAAGATCTAGTCCCCTCATGCTGCTTAAAGTGTAAATCCAATCTCACTTCTCACTTCACTGCCACCCCTAGTCCAGAATGACATCAGGTTTCTCTCACTTGATCACTGCAATAGATCCCTAACGGATCTCCTGTGTTGACTCTTGTCCCTCTGTGATCCAGTATCCACAGACAGCTACAGGGATCTTCTGAAAATGCATCCAATTTCTCCTATTGCACCATCTTCTGATAACATGACCCCATTCTCTTCACTGTCTTGCTCAAGGACCATCAACGGTTCTCTGTGCCTCTAGAAGAATGTTTAGAGTCTGACTCTGGCCTAGCACCTACAGTCCTTTCCATAATCCCTACTGAGAGTTCCACATGACCTGGCTTATGCCTGCCTCTGGAAGAGAAAACAAAGAAATACACCCTAGCATCTTTGCCAAATACCTTTAAAGGACCAACTCATGCCTATTCCTCCATGAAGCTGTCCTTAACCACATTAGCCCTCACTACCCTCTCTTGTCATCCCCTGTCATGCCAGTGATATTCCACATAGTTCCACCTCCACATTTCTGTTTTAAAAAGTAAAAAGCACCCACATGCAGACACATGGACACTTTCTTCGTTTTTCGCTCGCTGTTCTGTGCCAAGTGTTTTGTTTTCCTATCTAGTCCATAAGCTCCTGGGAGGCAGACTTCATACTTCATTCATTTAATTCCACCCCCTGTGAGTAGATGTTTGAGGCACAATGGTTACAGCTCAGTGGGCAGATTAAGAACACAGACTTTGGCCAGGCATGGTGGCTCACGACTGTGATCCTAGCACTCTGAGAGGCCAAGGAGGGCAGATTGCTTGAACCCAGGACCTCAAGACCAGCCTGAGCAAGAGAGAAATCCTGTCTCTACTAAAAATAGAAAAACTAGCCAGGTGTTGTGGTGGGTGCCTGAAGTCCCAGCTGCTTGGGAGGCTGAGACAAGAGGATTGCGCAAACCCAAGAGTATGGGGTTGCTGTGAGCTATGACACTATGGCACTCTAACCAAAGTGACAGAGTAAAACTCTGCCTAAAAAAAAAAAAAAAAAGAACACAGACTTTGGATTTGACTCTTACCTCTGCAACTTCTAGAAGGGGCAACTCACTTCACCTCTCCAAGCCTGTGTAAATCGGAGATCATTCTAGCGCATACTTCACCAGCATTTGTAAGAACTACATGTAAAGTGTTTGGCATCATGCCCAGCATATAGTAAACCCTCATTAAACAGAAGCAATGAGCATAATGCTGATTGGTACATAGTAAGTTCTCAACTAATTCCAACTGAGGAATATAATAAATCATCCAACGAATGATACTGAGACAACAGTCATCTAGACAAAAAAGTAATACTTAATATCTAGATAAATTGCAAATAGATTAAAGACATAAGTGTTTAAACAAAAAGTGTCAGATTATTGCTAGGAGGAATTACTTTATACAATTTTGTCTTGGGCAGCACCTGTGGCTCAAAGGAGTAGGGCACCGGCCCCATATACCAGAGGTGGCAGATTCAAACATGGCCATGGCCAAAAACTGGAAAAAAAAAAACAAAACACAAAAAGAACTTTGTCTTAACCTTATAGTTGGGAAGGTCTTTTTAGGTATAACAGAAAATCTAGAGCCAAAAGAAAACTATGTGGTTGACTACAGAAAAAGAAACAGGGTGGCGCCTGTGGCTCAGAAGGGTAGGGCACTGGTCCCACGTGCCGGAGGTGGCGGGTTCAAACCCAGCCCCAGCCAAAAACTGCAAAAAAAAAGAAAGAAAGAAAAAGAAAAAGAAACAAATTTTATACATGGACACATTATAGTCCAAGTTAATATAAGACACAAAGGGTGGCTCCACACCTGTAGCTTAGTGAGTAGGGCACCAGCTACATACACCGAAGCTGGTGAGTTCAAGCCCGCCCCAGGCCTGCTAAACAAAAATGACAACACAACCAAAAATATAGACAGAAAGCCAAGTGTAGTGGAGGGCACCTGTAGTCCCAGCTACTTGGGAGGCTGAGGCAGAAGAATTGCTTAAGCCCAAGAGTTTCAGGTGGTTGTGAGCTGAGCCACCATGGCACTCTACCTGGGGTGACACAGTGAGACTCTGTCTCAAAAAAAAAAAAAAGACACAAAGGGAGAAAAAATAAGGCTATTCATTACAGCATTGTTTGAACTAGGGGGAAAAATGTGAATAGCCCAGATGCCATCAAGAGGAGTCTAACCAAATAAACAAAATAGTACATCCACACTGTGGTGTGCCACAAAGTTAAACAAACAGCAAGGAATGCAGAAACTCTTAGAGTGCTGTTACAGAAAGATCTTGAAGATATATGGTGAAACAGAAGGCAAAGTACTGAACAGACAATATCCGTGTAAGCAGAGAAAAAACACATATAGTACAGTATAAAAAGCACAGACTCTGCAACTAGACAACCTTGATTCAAATTCCAACCACCCGTGATCTCAAGCAAGTTATTTAACCCTCTGTGCCTCTGCTTACTCACCTATAAAGTGAGCATACAAAGACCTACCTCACAGGGCTACTCTGATGACTGAGCTGCTACATGAAAAGCACTTAGAAAGCGTTCAGTACACAGTAAGCATTAGTTAAGTGATGGCTGCTATCACTATTATGACTTGCTTGTATGTTTGAAATATCTCAAGAAGGGAATAGAGAGAATTTTGCTGCTTATTGTAAAATCTGAATATTGAATTAGCCAAATGAATTAACTGCTCAAAAAGTAAAGACAAATCAAGAACAAAAATAATGTTCCCCGGAAGGCTCTGTGCTTCCCTGTGCCCCTTGCTATATGGCATTGCAAATCCCCCCTCCCTCTGCCCAGTTGTGGCTGGTGCCCCGACCCACCTCGGGGGTCGGCAGCTATCACCTCCCTGCTCAGTGAGATCTTGCCAATGACATCATCGTGCCTGTGGAAAGGCAGGGGAAGGTCCGAGTCAGGGACCCAGCCCCTCCCATAGAGAAGTGGGAACAGGTGTCAAGGGCTAGGTGAGTGGATACGGTGTAAGCCCACATCCCACCTCCCCTCAAGTGCCCAGGCTCAGGTCCCCAGCCACACACCCAACAGTGTCTTCATCCAGCACATAGAAGGCCAGATGGTGGAAATCCAGGGGCAGGTGCACGGTGTACTCCTCACCCCAGAAGGGGCTCAGGCTTCGCCAGACAGTTGCTGTCCTGCAAAAGGGGGTACAGGGGGCTGGGAGCCCTTAGGCCACACAGGTGACAGACACCCGGGGACCCAGACACACATACATGGATCCAGACTCACATACTCAGAGACCCACATGTACGCACAGCTGAGGGGTACTCCACACACACGCACACCTAGAACCTAGATATAGACCCATCCAGGGACACACACACACACACACGTACCCTGACATTCACACACCCAGAGACCTGGACACACACAGAGATCTCAACACACACAAAGGCACATACTCTGGTCAAAACACACACATGATCCTACACACATACACACACCGAGGGGCCCCAGTACACACCTAAGGACCCAGGTACCCACATAGAGTGACCAAAAGACACATAGAGGGACCCATAGAAACAAATGTGCAGGCTTATACACACAGACACACTGAGACAGAGTCACACACAGACACACCAAGGAAGCCTGAGATACAAGAGACACATCACATCTACACAGATACACAAGTTCACCCTCAGAAATGTCCAAAAAGCATACCCATGTGTTTGTAAATACAAACATATTCACACAGATGGACACATGCCCAGACAATGGAGACACACACATTCAACAAACATACAGCAAGTGACTCGCAGCAGATACTCATGATCCACTCACAGAAGAGGCACACAACACCTGGTCACTGACACACACACAATTCCATTCAGTCAGTCAGTCAGGTCACAAACATCTACCCAGACTATGGGCACAGCCTGTGCTGGGGTCTGGGGAATCAAAGAAATGGTGCTATGGCCATTACAACTGACCCTGCAATGGGCAGGGGCTTTCTCCCAAGCTCTCAGGATATGGCAGGAGAAGTCCTATCATGGGGCTTAGCTCTGTGGTGCCTGGTTGGGTCTGGGAGGTGGAGATAGGGGGAGTCAGGGAAGGCTTCCTGAAAGAGCTCGTTAGGCAAAGGGAAGAGAGACAATGAAGACAAGTCTTCCAGAAAGCTGGAAGAGCATGTGCAAAGGCCCTGAGGCAGGAATGTGTTTGGTAAGTTCAAGGAGCCAGAGCAGGCAGGGTTTCACCACCCACAGTAAGCCAGGGGAAGTACAGGGGGGCAGGGAGGTAGAGACCAAGACAAGACTAGAAACAGATGCACAGACACAGCATCTCTGCCCTGACACCCCTGCAGATGCACTTCTCTTTACCCAGAGAATGAAGAATATACTTAGCCTGGTGAAGACACACCCAAAATGGCTGCAAAATTTGGTTCTTGCTCCCTTCTTCATTCCTTTTGCCCCATTCTTTCCCAACAGAGTACACATATGTGCACATGCATACACACACGCTCTGGGTCCCTTTCGTTCAGCCCAAGGGCACCACCATCAGAGGGACCCTCAGAGCTTCCTCCCAAACACCCTTCTACCCCTACCCCAGGCTTCTCCCATTTTAGAGGCTCCCCACCCAGGTTCTCCAACTCCTCACAGCTCAGAGAGGGAAAGATCATGCCTAGGTTCACACAGAACATCAATCTGTGGGTTTGGGGTGGTGTCATGGAATGGAGCAAGGGGCAGTTTGAGGACAGGGAAAATGGAGGGGTCAGCATGTTGCAGAGGGCCCCTCCCCAGCGCAGAATCCTGCCTCCAGCTCCCAGCCCATCTGGACCAGAACTGGTGCCAGGAGCATCCTGAATCCTGCTGTCTCCATAGGAACTAGCCACCCACCCACCTGCCCTCTCAGACCTGCGGGGGCTGAGAGCTATCCTTTGGCCTGCGGGGGTGAGAGCCAAGCACAGCCCAGCCTGAAGCCCCCTCCAAGACTCATCCACACCTCCCACGTGTTCATACCGGTGCCTGTGTACCCAAATAGACAGGCATTGGTGCTTTAGTGCATGGACAGGGCAGCCCTATACATGTGCACACACATGCACACACCACACAGGTACACACGTGTGACATGAACACATGGTCACAGGTGTCCACAATGGCCCTGAGACATACACACACTTGCACATTCACGAGCAGGCCCAGCTGGGCAGGCACATGCACACCCCTTGCCCACAGCACCCAGGGAGCCCAGAATCAGCCAGTCCAGCCAAGCGTGAGATGTGAGATGCCCACCCCCAGGGAGGCTACTGTGGGAGACACAGGCTGAGTCAGTCCTAGGGAGCTGCAGGGACATCATCCAGTCCAGAGGGAGAGGGTGGCCAGCCAGGTGGGGCTGGATGGAGAGAGGAGCTGGCAGCCCCAGCCACCCAGCCCCAGAAAGGCCAGGGCACAGAGCATCCACTGTCAGGCCATGAATCCTCCCTGGGGTAAGAACTGCCCTGTTCACTACTCCTCTCAGTGTTAATTCTGAACTCCCCTGGTCTACAAAGAGCCCATCCCCTGCTCCCCTGGCCCCAGGCCTGGCATCTTCACTCCTCACCTGGCCACCACCTCGTCGTCCACCTTCATAAGGCAGTAGGGGTCACTGCTCCCAGACCTGCAGAAGAAGGGTTAGGGAGGAACTGGGGTGAGAGGGCAGTGATGGGGACACAGTCCCAATCCACCTTTATGATACAGACAGGGGAAATCAAGGTTGGTGTTGAGGGGGACATGCCGAGGGTCACACAGCTAAGAGGCAGGACCTCAGAAGTCATCACAGGTGCCCGAATCCCCACCCAAGGCACCACCTCTGTGGACTCGGGGCTTGCGTGCACAGGAATGGAACAGAAAGGCATGAGGTCAGGAAGTTCCGAATCCTGGCCCAGAAAACTCAAAGCTGTGGTCAAGAGCATGTGCTGGGGTGTCTTCAACACCTGCTTCACCAGCCCCTAGATGAGCAACCTGGATGAGCTCCCTGCACCTCAGTTTCTCTGTTCTATAAATTGGGTTGATATTAACACACACCTCCTGGGGTTGGAGAAACTAAAGGAGATAGTACATTGTGGATGCATCCCAGAGCCCACCCCACATGCTACCTTCTGGGGTGAGCACTACCCTCCCCAGCTTTGCATTGCAGTAGGGTGTCTCTGGGAGGGGAACACCCCATTCCTCAGCCCTCAGCTGGGATGGAGCACAGCAGACTCTCCCTGCAGGCACAGACCAGAGGATCCAGACCTCCAAACTGAGCCAGTAAGAGATGTGCTGCACCACCTCAGTGGCCCTGAGCCAACCAACCAAAGCCAGCTCCATCCCCCGTGCATAGTAACAGTTACTAGTACCCCCTAGCATCTAGCAGGGTCCCTCAGTTCCCCCTTTGTCTTTTATCAAGCTCCTGCCAGCCTCAGGGCCTTTGCACTTGCTGTGTCTGCTGCCTAAGATTCTATCCCTGATCTTATCATGGCTGGCTTCTTCCTGTCATTCAAATCTCAGTCCAAATGTCATCTCACAGACACTTTGATGACCACTGTTCTGTCTAAATTAACCCTCAGACCCCTCTCAGCACATAGAATCATCTTGCTCCCTTATTTCTCTATGAGCTTAATGTCTGTCTTCCCACCACCCCACAACTTCTGTACTGTGAGCTCCTTGGCAGAAAGTCTGTGTCCTCCTTATCCCCACCCCAGACTCCCACCTGGCACATGCAGTCAGCCCTCCAGAAATACTTGTGTATGAGTGGGTTTCTGGAGTGCCTTCTGAGGCAGGGAGGAATGGGGATTGCTAGAGCTCACACACACATTCTCTCTTAACCAGTGCCTTTCTACCCTGTCTAAAAGTGCCTTTCTACCCTTTCCAAAGGCTCTCTCCCCCAGCCACCATTCTCTCTATCTCTGCCACCACTTCTTTGTTCATTTGTCACAAATTCCTCAGGGGTTCCAGGGAAGAAGGATGTTGGCACTAAGAGTCAGCTCCAACCTGAGCTTTGTCTGGCTTATGAGCCCTTCCCCATGCCTAAGTTTCTCTGCTCCTTCTCATAGCCCCTTCTGACTGGTGCTCAGAGGCTTCCATTTCCCTATCTGGTTTCTATCCCTGAACTTTAGACCAGGCAATGCTCCATGTCTCCATGCTCCACTCTGGGCTCCACCTCTGAACCCCCTTCTGTGTAGTGCCTCAGGCCTCAGTCTCCCCTTCTGGCTCCCTCCCAAACCCACTGGACTGGGCAATCCCAGCAGCCTCAGTCTCCCTGTATAGGCCTATCCTTGGACACTTGAGGCTAGGTAATGCCCTCTGTGTATCTCAATTTCTCTCTGTCCTCTCTATCCCAGAGGTTCCTTTAGGAAGGCCCCCATTCCTCAGTCTCCCTCACTGCAGGTGGGGGTCAGATTGGCTGGGATCCCACTAGCAAAGGACTGGAAGACACACCCCATCCTGTCCACCTAGCCCCCATGGGAGCTGAGCTCAGCACTGGTCAGCTCCAGGGCTCTGACGCACAAGGGCCTTATCAGGTGCCCATCAAGTAAGGGCAATGGTGGCGGGTGGGGGTGGCCCCTTCCAGACCCTTGACATCTCCAGACTCTTGGCCTCTCCCACGGCCCCTGCCTCAGCTCAAGCATGTGAAAACAGGCCCCCCAGCCATCATCTGCCCTGTCTGGTTTGTGCATGAAAGCAGTCAGTGTTCAAATCCTCACTATGTGACCTTAGACAAGTGACTAAGCCTCACCCATCCTCAGTTTTCCCGTTTGCAAAATGAAGATGCTGATAGGACAGACCCCGGTCCATACTAAGCACTCAATGCCTGACAGCTGCTATTATTAATAATAGTAATAACTCTACATTATCTGCTGAGGCCTCCCCCTGAACAAGAATGGACCCCTCTCAAACCTGACAATGCTTCAGGCAGTGTGTGGGCCCTTTCCCTTAGAAGAGGGGAGAGAGAACACACCCTACCTAGGAGCAGGAAGATCCTGGAATGCTCTGAGAAGAGCCGCTTTGAAGAAGGGTGCCAATAGCTGGGGAAACTGAGGCAGAATGGCTGGATCCCCAGCTGGGGCTCAGTGATTCCTCCCCACCCTTGTTCTGGGATGTGGTCCACCTCATAGCTTATCTTGGCATGGGAACTGGGGAGAGAATGGGTGGCCAAGAGATGCAAGAATGAAGTATGACTCAACTCTCTTCTCAGCAGAAGCAAAAGGGGCCCTGTGAGCCAGTGTTGAGGTCCAGGGGTGACACTGGCTCCTTCTCTAACCCCTCAGCCAGAACTGAGACAGGAACCCAGTTTCTGGAAAGGACTCCTTTGGCCATCCAGCTACTAAGCCCCACCCCACTTGGATTTCTGGGACAAATACAGAACTTAATTCTCAGGGGCAAGAGGGGGTGGGGGGACATCTCAAGAAGAAGGTGGCGGGGACTTGTTGCTGTATTCACACAAGCTCTCTGCTTTTGTTTCAGGTGCATATCTATTTGGGGTAGGTAATGAGGATGGGGGGTGGCTAATATTGCTCTAAACAGCTCCCACCTTGACACAGCTGCAGTGTTGGGAAGGAGTGTTCACAAAACCAAAGGCAAGACTCTCCTCGCAGGAGGCCTACAGCTTGGAGAGTTGGCACTTAGCTAAGCCTCATCCTTGACATAGGTGAAGGCTCCTTGACCATGTCCCTGCTTACCTTGGCCACAAGTAAATCTGAATAGGTCCTCCATCCTCACAGCTGGATGTGAGACCCTAGGGATTCAAGATGGAGACTCCTATCTAGAGCTCCACTGCCCAAACGGGAAACCAAGGCCCAGAGAAAAGTAATGTCAAGGTCACACAGCAAATGTTCTCTCAAGGATTCCACACCTGTCTCAAGTGCTTACACCCTCAAAGCCCCTTTCTGGGCACCAGGCCAAGCAACATGGGAACCCACCCCCCATTCTGCTAATTCAGCAACTGTTGACTCAACCCTGGGAGAACAACAGCCATGGGCTGGTTGTGAGGAAAGCCCAAGGGTCCCCTAGTTCCATCACACCCGGGGGAAGGGGAGCTGACTCTTCACTCAGCTCAGCATGCTGGAAAGGCCCACACTAGGGTAGGAGCTCAAGGCTCTGCGTGAATAGGACCCCAGAGGGCCACCTGGTGACACTCTGCAAACCTAAACACCAGATGCACACAAAATGTTGGAGCCCATCTGGATTCCGGGCTCTCTGGGGCTCCTCCCCTGGAGTTTCCTTCATAGGGCCCCACACAGGCCTAGAGAAGCCTCCCCTTCAAACCTGAGTGGACTAAGGAAGACCCCCTCCCCACTCTCTCCCCAGTTCTGACAGAATCTGGCCCTCCAATCCCCTCTTCAGCCCTATTAAACCCCCCTTTAGTACAATGCGGGAACAAAGACACCCCCCTGCCCGGGGGCGGGGCGCGGCATCTGCTAAGTGTGGGAGCCCCTTCCCACGAGGACAGCAATGAGCACGGGGTCTCTGGCCCGGTGAAAGCTGACCTGCCCCAATACCGGTTTTAGGCAAGACCTTCCCACCCTCCTGAGACCTGCACTGGCATGCAGAATAGGTGACTCCAGCCCCACCCCATGGCCGGCGCCCCTCGCCCGCGAGGTGCCCCAGGAGTACTCACACGTCCCTGGCGGGCAGCGCTCGGCCTTCCACCACGCGGACATGCAGGGAGCTGCTCTTGGCCATGGCGCCCAGCCCCAAACTTTCCGGGCAGAAGCACGCCGGGTTTGCAAGCAGGACCAGGGCGGGAGGGTGCGCCTACATTTCACCAGCTGCGAGCCTGGAGCCCTTCCCTGGCGTCTTGGCGACACACCTGTCCGAGACGCGGGTAGCTGGACTGGAGGTTTCGGAAGGAAGAAAAAGAATAGGTGCCCGAGGAGGGGGCGCCCGCCTGGACTCTACAGGTAGGAACCGCGTGCTGGCCCAGCAGGCTGAGTGCTCAGGGGGCACAGCGGGCTCTTGCCTCGGTGTCTGGCCGACAGGTTGGGCGGGCAGGGGCCGGGAGGGGGCGGCCTAGGGCCCTCCCCCCAATCCCGCCTCCCATGGGGTCCCGGCCCGCCCCCGACCCTCCTCGCGCGCCCTCTGCCGGCACCCCAATCTTGCGCACCAGAGCGCACGGGCAGTGGAGACCAGGGTACACCAAGGCTGGCACTGCCAGGTGGAGAGGGGCCCGCGGTCATGGTAGGCGTGGTTGCTGGCTCCTGGTGAGCTGGCACTGGGCTTAAAAGACACAGTCTGTCCTCCGCCCGTTCCCCCACCCAACACCTTCACACCTCTCCTGCCCCTCCCCTGCCTACCATCTAGGCACCGCCTCCTCGGTGCGACCTCCGCGGCCAGTGCAGAAGTAGTATCCTTGGTGGCCGGGAGGCGTCGCTAGAGAAAGAGTCGCACATTCCCTAGGGGTCTGTTGAAAATCAAGGGAGGGGCTTCGAACATCCCTTTCCATCTCGTTTTGGTTACCAGTTAAGCCCAGACAGTGCGAACGGTTGCACGAACGTCACGGGCTGGCACTGCGGGGGAGGAAGCCACACCGGAGGGGGAGGGGAAGGCTTGCAGATAAAAACCACTCCAGCAATGATGAAAAGTCATCTATAATTGTTGGAACACTTTTTGTGTCCCAGGAACTGTTCAAGGTGATTTGTGAGGATTAGCTCATTTCTGTCCTCACAATAACTCACGGCGATGGGCATACAGAGTTAGCCCCATTCTATGGATGAAGAAACTGAGGTTCAGAGGGGTTCAATAACTTGGCGGAGGTCTCACAGTAAGTAGTTGATTTGCCATCCTGGGTTTTAATCCTGACTCTGCCATTTGGTACCTGTGTGGACTTGGGCATATCACTAACCTCTCTGTGCCTGGGTTTGGGGTTTTGAAAGAATTAAATGAGATAATGAAGATAAAATTCTCAGAACAGTAACAGGCACCTAATAAACTTTCAGAAAGTGTTGGATATGACTGTTGTCCTTCAAGGCGTGGCTCAAATGTCACCTCTCCTGGAAAGCCTTCCAGGATGTACCCCCCCTCCCGAGATTTTTCTTTTTTTTTTCTTTTCTTTCTTTTTTTTTTTTTTTGAGACAGAGTCTCACTCACTATGTCATCCTCTGTAGAGCACTGTTCTGTCACAGCTCACAGCAACCTCAATTTCCTGGGCTTAATCAATTTCTTGTCTCAACCTCCCAAGTAGCTGGGACTACAGGCACTGGCACAATGCCTGGCTATTATTGTTGTTGTTGTTATTGTTGTCATTGTTGTTTAGCAGGCTTGGGTTGGGTTCGAACCCACCAGCCCCAGTGCCCTAACCACAAGCTTCCAGCACCAAGCCCAGAGACTTTTCTTTCTTTTTTTCTGCTCTTGCATTGCCAGATTTGTACATTTTTCAAGTTTTAAATGAGATAATGTGATGAGAAGGACCTGTCCAAGGGCAGATGATTATACACACTTATTTCTCCCTGTGAGTTTGATATTTACCTGCTTAAAAGCTCTTGGAAGAGCTAACTCCGAGCCTGACTCACTGTGCCTGGCTCAGGGCACCAATCAGGAGGCCCCTGTAAAATGAGCACAGAGCTGACACCCAGACCAGCGGGACCGGGCGTGTCCTGCCCAGCCCTGCCCCACAGTCTGCTTCCCATTCTCCCTCCTGGACTCCCTACCCAGCAGCCCACCCAGGCTAGTGATGGATTCAAAGCCCTAGAATTCTCTCCTCAGCTGATAGCTGACTAGTGAGTCCTCTGATCCCCCAGAGACTGGGCCTCAGATAACCCCATCTGGGAAATGGGTCTAGTAGAACAGACCCCAGTCTTAGGCATATTGCAGCATCCTCAGGGTATGAGGGGCAAACGAGGGTTAGATCTGGAGCAGTGGTACCCCCAAAGCAGTTATACCCCCTCCACTGTGATTTTTATCAGTTACCCTAGCTCTTCCCCAAAGTAAAATGTATAATCTAAGGGGGAAATGGTACTTGCTATGTAACTGCAGCTTCAAGACAGTTTCCTACACCCTGCACACACCCTCCCCCCTGAGTGAGGGGAGCTTCAAGTTGAATTTTTTTTAAAGCCCCCAGAGACCTCAGATGGGCCATCAAGACCCCTGGGACTGCTAATGGAACCTAAAGGGCCCAGCCCTGGAACTTTGTGGGATGCCAGCCAAACTGCCAGCCAGCCCTCTTGGCCCATCTTCCAGAGCTGAGCAGGAAGTCACATTCCCAAACACCCCTCCTTTGCCCCCCAGGGGAACTATGGAAGCTATAAACTGTGCTAACCCAGCCTCCAGGGACCCAGCTCTGTCACCTGTCCAATATCTGATGTCTGACCCCACAATTCCCCTGAGGCAGTAGCCACACTCCTCAAACTTTCCACAGGGCTCAGTCACTTCCTGTTGTTCTGAGAAGCTTTGACCTGAAACTAGCAGGAGGTTAGAGGTCTCCTAGGGCAGTCCCTGCCAACAGACAGAAAGGGGAATGGCAGCCCAGAGAGGATGTGTGACCTGCTGAAGCCTGCTCATCTAGGAGGGGGACAGGCTCATCCTTCCCTCAGGTTGTTATGACAATTTATCACAAGGGCAGTGTAAGATACCTGGCATCAGCATTGTTCCTGGCACATAGCAGGTGCTCAAGAAATCATCAGCCCTCTACCCCCTAAGCTCCTTAAAGGCAAATCCATGATCATCTTCTTGCAAACAGATACACTCTACATTTTCCCTACATACTCCAGTGCCATGGGATGCACACAGCAGGTGCTTCATTAAAGTCTTAAGTGAGAGGAAATGCTGAGCTCAAGGTGTACAAGCAGAGGTTTCAGAATCAGGCCGATGTGGGATTGAATCCTAGCACCTACACTTACAAGGCAGGTGTTCTAGGGGAAGTGAGTTATCCTCTGATGCCTCAGTTTTCTCTTCTGTAACTTGGGGCTAATAATAGCACACATCTCATAGTATGGGTGTGAGGCTGGAAAAAAAATACACTTCAGACCTTTAGCACAGCATGGCAAATAGCAAACACTCAACAAGTGTCACAGCCATTGTGGGATGTCCTGGGCCTACACCCGTGCCTGATACTGAGCCCCATTTGCTGACTTAACTCTGAGGCTGGGTCCTGAGGACATAGCCAGGGTGGAGTACCAGGTCCAGCCCCAAATTCCAGGGATCAGTAATGAGCACACTTCAGTGGTCAAGGGCAGTTCCAGATTGCTGAGCTGGGGGAATCAGGGGATTTTTATCCTCATTGAGAAATCTGATAGAGAGATTCCAAGGCCAGGGCTCCCACTTCCCCAAGGGGCCCTTCTGCTCAATACTGGCTGAGTGCCCCATTCGTTTGAAATGCCAGGCCTGGGGCCTCGGGAGGGCTCACAGACTCAGAGTAGAGAGTCCCTCATTCTAGAGCAGGGACCAGGCCTGACCTTGGCTACCAGTTGGAGCCTGCTTGTGACACCACCCTGCAGGTGCTGTTTAGCAACATCAAGGTTGAGAACTTGAAATTGACTAAGGTGGAATAATTTACGCCATGGAAATTGGCAAATCCTACAATTATTGGTTTTGAGAGTCAGGTTATTAACACCACTGAGCACAGGAATCTCTGGCCATGTGTTTCTCCAGACACTGCTCCTGAATTCAAAACCTGTAAGACTTTTCTCATGTCACCTTCATGCACTCCCAACTGCCTTTGCTGGATCAGTTACTTCTATCAGGGAACACTTTACATTCTTTTTCTTCCCATTTACTTGCTTATGTCCTCCTGGTACAGTTGAATAAAGATGAGGGATTTGGTGCAATAAAGTACAGTTATCAATGTAACATCAATACCATAGGATACTATATGGCTGTTAAAAAGGTTGTTCTTGGAGAGGCAAGATTCACACCTGTAAATCCTAGCACTCTAGAGACCAAGGCAAGAGGATTGCTTGAGCTCAGGAGTTCTAGACCAGCCTGAAGAAGAGCATGACCCCGTCTCTACTAAGAATAGAAAAATCAGCCAGGCATTGTGGCCAGTGCCTGTAGTCCCAACTATGGGGGAGGCTGAGGCAGGAGGATCACCTGGGCCAAGGAGTCTGAGGTTGTTGTGAGCTAGGTTTACACTATGGTGGGCTCTAGCCTGGGTGACAGACTCTGACTCAAAAAAAAAAAAAAAAAAAGAGAAAAGAAGAAAAAAGAAAAAGCTTGTTCTCAAAGAAGATTAATGACAGGACTATATATATATATACATATTTGTTTTTTAATTGAGACAGAGTCTTACTTTGTCACCCTCTATAGAGTGCCATGGTGTCATAGCTCACAGAAACCTCAAACTCTTGGGTTCACGTGATTCTCTTGGCTCAGCCTCCCTAGTAGCCAGGACTACAATGCTCGGCTATTTTTTTTTTTTTTTTTTTTTGGTTAGCAGGCCCGGGCCGGGTTCGAACCCACCAGCCCCAGTGCGTGTGTCTGACACCCTAACCACTGAGCTACGGGCACCCAGCCATGACAGGAAAATATTAAGCAATATAAGTGGTAGTAGGGGGAAAACCATACATACAACACACACAGTATGACCCTATTGCCGTAAAGTACGCATGTATATATAATTTTTTTTTTTAATTTAACAAATGTGGGTCAAACTTGGTGTCTCACATCTATAATCCCAGCACTTTGAGAGGCTGGGCAGGAGGACTGCTTGAGGCCAGGAGTTCAACACCAGCCTGGGCACCATAGGGAGACCCAGTCTCTATAAGAAACAGAAAAATAGGCTCAGCGCCTGTGGCTCAATCGGCTAAGGCGCCAGCCACATACACCTAAGGTGGCGGGTTCAAATCCCCAGCCCGGGCCCGCCAAACAACAATGATGGCTGCAACCAAAAAATGGCCGGGTGTTGTGGCGGGCGCCTGTGGTCCCAGCTACTTGGGAGGTGG
>CAUYQV010042915.1:0-33557 GCA_963574575.1 Galagoides demidoff | reverse complement strand
CCACAATGCCCGGCCATTTTTTGGTTGCAGCCATCATTGTTGTTTGGCGGGCCGGGCTGGGGATTCAAACCCGCCACCTTAGGTGTACATGGCTGGCGCCTTAGCCAATTGAGCCACAGGCGCTGAGCCTACTGTTTACATTTCTTTGCGGGTCTTTTCTTGGCATGATTTCTCCACACCTCATTTTTGCTCCGTCTTCTAGTCAACTGAAATATGTCTTTAAGTAATTTACTAAGAAGAGTACTTGGGTGGCATGGGTAGTATGTTTTCTGAGTCTTTATAGATCTCAGAATGTCTTCTATTATTGCCATAAATTGACTCCATATGTTGCTATAACATATATTTCATCATAACTTCTCACCTAAAAGGTAAATTAATTTAACTTTTTTCTAATGTCTTTGGACATCTTGTTCTACAACTTTGAAGTCCAAGTCCAGCCAGAATTCTTCATCTTTGCTAGTGTATGGACACAATTTCCCTCATTATCCCTATAGTTACTAAGTTATTTTTGCCAGGGTAGGTTTCAATATAGTATTCTTTTCATTCCTCTCACCTGGCACACTGAGCCCTTTTAATATATACCTACTGATGCAGGACAAGGTGGCACCACAACCTGCCACCTTAGCCCTGGAAGTGTTGCTGTTGTGGCGATGGAGGAACCAGCTTGATATGCAGCCTGACACCTGCTGGGGAGACACTGGCACCACGCTGTCTCTTCCAGGTGCACTTCTGGCTGGTCCATTTCATGGATGGCACTTGCTGTCTCCTCTGTTTGCACTCCTGACTGGTGGGTTTCATGTCAGTTTCCAAGGCCTGAGAGCTCATTGGATGGCTGACTGTATCTGACAAGACCCAGGCCCTATGAGTTCTGGGAAAACAACCCCCCTGCCACTATATAAACCCCTTAGCAGAGAGCCTGAGGACAGACCTTGAAGGCGGAGCAGGGGGGCTTGTTCCTCTCCTGGGTTCTCTCTTCTAGGAGGTTTGGTTTTTTGTAGTTGTGGTAATTTTTGTTTCTGCGAGTAAATCCTGACTTACCACTAAGCCCATGATCTGTCCAAATTGCAGAGACCAAGAACCTGAAACTCCGGTATCATTAGGAGGATAGGTTCTCAGTTAAAAGCAATCAATTTTATTTAAAAATAAAAAGTTTCATGGTAAACAATACCGTTACAGTAGTATACAGTATTATATTTGTTTTGTTTTTTTAAATAGACTAAAGTTAGGGTATAAAATTTTCCTGAAATCTATTGCTAAAAAGTTAGTTTATGTAAATGATTCAAAATTTCTACTAAAAAAAGTTTGTCCTCATCTTGCAAATGATAAATTATCAATGTTTTTCTTGCCAAAGTAAACCATTCAGGAAATGAAATCATAGACATTGCAGAGGAAAAAGGTGAGAGCGCCAATCCTGTACTAATGAGGATAATCAAAGCAAACACTCTTTCCCCATTCCATTCCAACTTATTTACTCTGCTCTTTGAATTAAGCAGTTGTGTCTATATGGCTAATTGTAGCTTTGATTCTCCAATTTGCTCTTTAATCAGATTGCATTAGAGGTAAATATTTATCCCCCCAAAGTTGTAGACTTTATGATTGGAAAGAAACAAAAGCTACTCTTTTGTATTTTCCAGGTAGAACATATTTTGATTCAGGAAGGAAATAAGTTGAGCTCCAGGTATGAATAAGATATTTTATCAATTTAAGAGAGCGTTAGCTGAAAACAGAATTGACAATGACTTCTAAGTCAGAGTCTTTTCACCACAGCTGACTACTTATTGTTTCATTAATTCTGTAATAAGAATAAACAGAAAATAAAAAAGTACTCTAACTGAAAGGGTTCATTATGACTACTATAAAAAATATAATAGAGTGGCCAAGAGCTAAACTTTGAGATTCAGAATGTCTGAGTTTGAATCCTAGTTCTGTTACTTAATAGTTATATGATTTTAGACGTATTCCTCAGCTGCAAATTTGGGATAATAATTCTAACTCAAAGCATTGTTGACAGGATTATATGAATTAAACATGTCAAAAGTTTTGAACCATAGTGAACACTGGCTATTGTTGATGTTATTATAAAGCTATTTGCTAGTTGCCTGTAGCTACTTTCATTTTCTATCTAGTAGCCATTGCCAACAATCTCACTATATACCGTGTCAACAAGTTAATGATGTGAGTAAAATGCTACAAATTATACAAACTCCTCATTACTTATAAAATTGAAGGTAAAGGTGACTATGAAAAATGACTGACTCACACTTCAACCTATGTGTGTATGTACACTGTGGCAAGTAGGATATGAAAATAAGCTACACAGTACTAATGTTCTCATCCATTCAGTCACTTGTTCAGTGAAAATAGTTTAAGGATAGACTCTGTGTCACATCCAAGAGATACAGTGATCAAGATATAAACTCTCTCAACTTTAAGGCATTTATAGTCAATAAAAAGAAGCATGGAATAATGTGTGTTACTAAGAAAGCAAAAGCTATCTGGCTATTAGGTTTTGAATGCGTCCCCTCCCAAGTCAGGTATGGCCAATGTGATAGTATTAAGAGCTGGGGGTTTTAAGAAGTGACTAAGCCATGAAGGCTCCTTCTTAGTCAAGGGGAAAAGAGGCTCGCACGCACTTAGCTAGTTGGCTCTTCTATTCCTTGCCTTTCTACCTTTGGCCATATGAGAATGCAGTAGAAGGCCCTCACCGAATGTCAGCACCTTGATGGGGAACCTCCAGCCTCCAGACAGTGAGAAAGAAGCTTCTGTTCATTATAAATTACCCAGTCAGAAGTATTCTGTCATAGAAGTACAAACAGACTAAGCTTAACTTCTCCACATTATCTTCAAAAAATCAAATTTCATTTGGCCTTTCATGTAATTTCTGATTTAGAGCCTGGAAACGTATCACTTTGTTCTGCAATAAATCTTTTCTTTAATTACACAACTCTAGAGAGCTTCTGTGTCAACAGGTTTTAAACCCTTAGAAATAGTCACCTCTCAATAAAAACACACTTGAAATTCCTTTCTCACCTAAGACCTAAGGCAGATAGTCAAAATTTAGTAGTAGAAATAATAGTTTTTATAATGAGAATTATTGTTACTAATCTTAGTACAATTAAAACTCAATCTTGGATCACAAAAGGATAGAGCAATGTTGCAATTGTTCTAGTCTCCTAAATGTTCTAGTTTCTAGGAATTTCCAGTAGGGAAAATTTATGTTAAGCATATTATTTTCAAACATCATACTTTCTCCTAATAGTGAAGTTGTCATCTACTTAGTCAAAGAGCACCAAGACAGACACCTAAATGAAAAATAACTCTGACTACCACAAATGACATCCCTAATATCACTTAAAGGTTTGCATGCATTTTAACTGGTACAAGGTCCCTATTCTCTAGGGAACGGCTTCCCCTTACGTGAATTTTAATGTCACGTAACACAGTTAACCCTGCCGTCCTTCCATGCTCTTGGTTTTCCCCGAGCTTCTCCTTTCATTGTGTTGTTTGTTGTAGGGTTTAGCTGTTGTCTCTGATTTCTTTCTTTCTTTTCTTTTTCTTTTTTTTAAGAGACAGAGTCTCACTTTGTTGCCCGCCGTAGAGAGCTGTGCCATCACAGCTCATAGCACCCTCCAGCTCTTGGGCTTAGGTGATTCTCTTGTCTCAGCCTCCCGAGTAGTTGGGACTACAGGTGCGTGCCACAAGCCTGGCTATTTTTTTTGTTGCAGTTTGGCCAGGGCTAGGTTTGAACCTGCCACCCTCCATATATGGGGCCAGCACCCCACCCACTGTGCCACAGGCACTGCCCTCTCCATGATTTCTTAACACTTGAATCACAGGTCGGTGCTGGTCATGTCAGAAACAGGGTGCTTATCTTGTATTCTTTTTTCCATTACCCCCTGAATCAAATCTTGTCAATTTTGACTCAATAATGTATTTCTATATCTTAAATCCCTTTCCTCCTATCTGGTCCTCTTACCACCACTTCAGTCTAAGTTACCACCTTTTTTTTTGTTTTGTTTTGTTTTGGAACATGCTTTAATAATCATCCAATTCTTGGAACAGCAAATAGCCAATATATTCAATACTAATATGAAGCCAGTAGGTAAACTCATATACCCTCAACACAAGAGAAAAACTCAACTCAGTTCAAGTTAGGGGGGTGGAGTAGGAAGGGAAATTGGTGAGCTCCCACCTATTGGGCACAATGTAAGTGTACATAGCACACCTCCTGAGGGTGGGACACAACTATAACAGGGACTTTACTTAATAAATGCAAACATTGTGACCTGATTGTTTGTACCCTCATATTAATCTGAAATTGAAAGAAAAGAGGAGTAAAGAATTATCTAATTCTTGTCACTTTCAATCCATTCTCTATGGAGTTAATGGCATAGTCATTTTTTAAAATGTGAATTTAATTACATTAAATGTTAAACCTATATTTAGAATCCTTCCCGTTGGATTTAGGTTTGGGTTTTTCAACTCATAAAATGCCCTGGCTCCTTCTTCCTTCTCCAGCCTCACCGCTAGCTCACTTTTTAATTGCTCAGTAAGTTCTACTCTCCTGAGTTTTCATCTCTTTCTAAAATATACCCATTCCTGGAATTAATATTTCCCCACATTATAGCTGACTGACTGCACTTATCTCTATATCCACTTCCCAGAGAAAACAGTCTGAAATATATATACATGTTTGCATACTTCTTGTTAGAATTTCTTATGAAACCCATTATTTCTTCCATTATAGCATTTAGCATAATTAACAGCCAGGGGAAAATGCACGTTCTTCATCACAAAACAGAAATACTGTGCTAGCCTGGAGTGCTCAGCAAAACTCTTCCAAAGTAGATTAAGCAAGTACCAAGATAACTACTGGACCCAGAAAAATGCCCAGCACTTTCTTTGGTGTCTCAGCACTTTCTTGCTTACTCAGACCAAGCTTGACTTTTTTTTATTCCTAGCCTTGACTTAAAAACACTTTGGTTCTCCCAGTACCCTTTAACCAACTGCAATACCGAAACTCCTGGCTAGTGGAATATTGCAATATGATTATCATATGCTTGTAATATTGCCATTTTAGAAAGCTCTGATGTGAATTCGAATTACACCTCTGTTACTCAAAGCCAACAATATTGAGGCAGTAGTTTTACTGGCCACTTGAGCTCTTTGTACAGTGTCAATCTGCTTTAAGAATTTCAAATAAAACATGTGCTAAGACTCCCCAAATCAGAGAAGTGTTTTGAATTATTTTGTACATGTTGCTTAGACAGTTTTATATTATTAATTCTGTGTTTGAATTCTGTGCAACAGTTCTTATTATGTATGTAATTTAAAAGTGTTAACATTAATGCTCAAGAAACAAATTCCTGGCTGAAAAAAGAAGTGGGTGGTATGACAGTGTATGATGATGGTACTCTGCACATATGATTTGTGAACAAGCAGTGATACAAGGAAAAAAGCTCTTCATCGCCGATTGGGAAGGGATTCAAAGCAACAAAATAGAGTGGGCAGATGTGGACCTTGCCTGTAAGAAGCTCCTCTGGATGACATGCGTGTGGCACCCAGGAGCAGGCACCTTTGTAAGTAACCCCTAAAAAACTCATCCAACTTGTCAAGCTGGACTTGCCTGAGTCATTCTTAGGTTTTAGGTCCCTCTCGATTTTGGGGGGTGGTTTTTGTATCTTGACTCAAGATCTTCCTGAAATTAAAGGTTTTTTTTATTCATTCATTTATTCATCCATCTATTCATTCCTCAGTAGGCTACCTTACCCACTAGTGCATAAGCCCCAGGCAAGCAGGGGTGACTACTTGTATCCTGTTGAATGACAGCGTCTGTCCAGGTATTTGTTGTTGTTGTTTGGAATTCATTTAGGGTATAAAGAATTAGGTTACACTGATTGTGGTTGTTAGGTAAAGAACCCTCTTGTAAATGTGTCCCACCTCCAAGAGGAGTGCCATACACTGTAAACCCCCTCCCTCTTTCTCTTCCCCCTCCCCATCCCTCAATTAACAAATGAATGGATTAAAAGTAAAATGCTAATTATTAATAGTTTTTCAATTCACCTGTTCCAAGACATGCATGGCCCAAAGAAGGACCTTAAGAGCTAGGGCCAGATGAAGTGGTGGGTCTAGCATATAAGATTAATGTCAACCCCAGAAGATGAATAAATCTTGGCCTGGTGTGGTGACTCACACCCATAATCTAAGGATCCCTCAGGCCATGAGTTTTAATTTAACCTGAGCAACATAGGGAGACTATGTCTCTACAAAAATATAAAAACCAGGAGAGCATGGTTGTGCATGCCTGTAGTCCCAACTATTTGGGAGGCTGAGGCAGGAGGATCACTTGAGCCCAAGAGTTTGAGGTTGCTGTAGCCAATGATGACACCATAGCACTTTAGCCCAGACAACAAAAGTCTCAAACACAAGTAAGTCTCAGTGCCTAACAACCAAAAGGAGACCAGCAGGTCAGCTGCAGACAAACTTGGCATTTTCTTTTCCTTATCCCTCCACTTAAAGTTTTGTTCTCTACTTAGCAACAACATTAAAGTCTGGAAAAGCAAAAGACATCTTTGATGTAAGTTAGTTTGTTCTTCAGAAAGTCATTATATAATCACACATGTGAACATGTTATTTTTAGCTGCAGTTGAGTATAGACTTAGGAATAAGAAACGGTGTCCTGTTTCAGGAATTGTTCACTTTAGATGTGTTGTCGGAAAGCTCAGACTCCTCACTGTTAAATCTGTATTCACCACAGACCCTGCTGAGATTCTAATGTGATGCTGTCTATTTCAGGATCTCCTGTGGAATTTGTGAAGTCTGTTAAATCATTAGGTGATAATGTTTATACTTCTAGGATATTAAGTGTTCAAATGAAAGGAAAGATTTATTGAAAGACTGATTCTGTGGAACTGATTTATGGTATAGTTGCAATTTGTTGTAAGGGATTTTTTTTCTTTCAAATCATTTAGAATAAAACAAGTTTTAGAAATAGACCAAGTGTCAAAGGGGTTTATTCATTTATTTTGTTTTATAGATGAAGAAATAAGGTCCAGAGAAAAAAAGTCACAGATTGGGTAGAATCAGACGTGCATCAGTACCTCCTGCCTAAATTGAGGATTCGTCAATTTTGCATGAAGTATGCTAAAAAAAGTCACCACAATTCATTTCAATAAGATTAATAGCCCTTAAAAATGTTTATTAGTAGTTAGTATATTTGATAAATGTTTAGGGTATCAATTTATTATGTTTTGGGGTGGCGCCTGTGGCTCAAAGGAGTAGGGTGCCTGCCCCGTATGCCGGAGGTGGCGGGTTCAAACCCAGCCCCAACCAAAAACTGAAAAAAAAATTATTATGTTTTAGATTCAGTCTAATTATAAAAATACATATCATCAATTATTTATTGAACACCTACTATGCTAAAAATAATGGTGCTTGGTTTGGTAATTATATCACATTATTAATAATAAATGATAAAGTTCTTAGGAATGGTAATTATAAAGTAAATTAAAAATAGAATTAGAGTCTTTAGAAATTGAAATGGGTTTTCAAGTTTTTAAAATAAATCATGAATGAGATCAATGAAAATGTTTGAAATGTTAATTGTTTGTGGAAGCATCTTTTTTGTTTTGTTTTTATTTCCCCACATCATTTCTAACTCTTTTAGCAATGCCTCATTTGGGTTATGTACACAGTAGGAATTTGATAAATATTTAATGATAATGGTAATATTAAAGCCTGGGGATTTGGGGCTTGTGGCAGAAAGAACTACAGACTGTTTTCACTAACACATTGTCATTGTTGGTTTTGAGTATCCTCCATCATGAAGAAAATGAAGATGGCCATCAGACAGAGGCTGATTCAGGCCATGACAAATCACAGCAAAAATATGTAAATTCACCTGGGGTGGGGGGAGAAAAACAAGTAAGACAGGCTGATTTGTAACTGAATAGGACATATTACTTTAGCTCAGCAGTTCTCAACCCATCCCTTGCAACCAACAGGAACTGTATTAAATGGTTGCGGCATTAGAAAGGTTGAGAACCACTGCACTAGCTAAAGAGAAGAGGTTTGGATAAGAGGGTTGAACTGTTTTGAGCGGCTAGAAAAATGTAGAGTTTCAATGAAAGTATTGGCAGTGTCCATTCAAGCATTTTCAAGAGAGGAGGAAATCTTAGCTAATAAATTCAGTTATCTTTATTTTATTGGGAACACTCAAGCTTTGGGCTTATACAGAGCAAATTTCAAATCTTGGCCCAGCCCCTTCTAGTAAAAACATAGAAAAGGTATTGAATTTTTGAGTGTCATTTCTCTTACCTGTACAATTGAGCTAATAATAGTTATATAATAAGAATTACTATGAGAATTAAATGAGGTAATATAAAGATATGCATACACTGAGGACTTACTATGTGAATGAAGCCATCTGAAGCAGTTCACATAAATATTCTCATTTAATGTCTATAAAAATCCTATGAGGTGCATTCTACTAAAATAAGTAAAGGATTGGCAGGTGAAAAACTTTCTGTCCTCCTCAATGAGGAATAACAACATAACAGATTTAGAGCTAGATTACCAGACCTCAGGGCCACTCTTTTAACCTCTGTTCATCCGGCCTATCCATGGTGAGTCTCTATCACTGACATGGGGTAACATGCAACAATCAGTAACCGTGACTAGCAACAATAATATTAGAAACAGGAACAGACTTGTAATTAGGTCCACTACTTATTCAACACATCTGGCTGGTTGCTTTGGTTCTGATCCTTGTACACTAAAGGTGATGGGCTAAATTTTGACGTTCCAAATAAGTTTATCTCCAACCAGAAAAATTGCTAATTACCCAGACCTGAGCCTTCCAAACTACCTGATTTTAGGTTTTGTAAATTAACAATTGGCACTTAGGTTTTATATAAGATTTATGACTTTGATTAATGTAAGTCTTCCCAAAGAGATGGAATCTGAAAAATAATCAGAGGTTGGAACGTGTATATGTTGGGCCGCAGGTGGATGGTTAGGATAGAGCTGAAAATAGGGTATGAGGTTATGGTGGTGTGGCCCCTGGAATAGACAGAACATGTTTGAGGGAATCCTGAAGAGACGACTGGCTTCCTTTCCTTCTCAGCAATTAAATGTCATTCCTACGATGAAGCTAGGATCCCAGACCAATGGAGTTCCCTAGTTAGATAGCTCATAGCATGCTTTATATTTCCAAGCAGCATTTTCCTAGTGTAATTATTTGTTCAAAAACATGTTTAATGTATTTTCCACTCCTCGTCATGGTCCCGAGATGTCACATTTCCTCTGCATTTGCACATGTGCCTGGTAAGTAATTGGGACTCAAAAAACATTTGTTCAACATCATGTTTAGCACAGCAAAATCTAATTGTACAAATAGTGACATTAGAAAAACATTTGTATTATACATTATATGTTATATTATGTAATATACTAAACATGAAACCACATTTGTTGTTTTATATTTAATATAATTATTTTAATATGTCATAATGCAATTTGGTAATATTTCTGGTTTCCAAACACGGCTCTAGGTTTTTAAAATGTACCTTACTTTGCATAATTCTTCTTAGGCTATTTTAGACACAGAAATGTATTACATATACAATTTTAGAATATTAAGAAGTTAATTTCTGTTAAAATTAACAAGCATAAAATATCGACTCATTTTGAATTCAAATTTATTTATACATTTGCCTAGCTTGATAAAGCACTTTTTAGATATAGCTTGATGTCAGAAAATGTCTACAGAATTCATAATACTTAATGAGTCCAGTAAGTAATATGAGTAACAAGAAAGGAATTTATATGTGTGTCTGTAGGACACAGAAATTTATGCATGTATGTTTGTATACTTACACACTAAAGGGATTGTATGTGTATATACATATATGCATACATTATTAGTAGGAAATTAGGAAAACAAAAATGAAGTTCATGTTGTATTTATGACCGTCCTGTTTTGTTAGCAACTAGAAATGTTGCTAAAAAGTGATTAAGAGGTATTGGTTTGGCTCTGAATCAAATAAGACTGAAATTCTAAGGCTACACAATGCCGGAGCGGTGAACGTGCCTACCAAATAAAAGTTTACTTTTATAATAATTTAAAAGAGCACAACACGCAGCACTATAATTTTCCCCTTGAGTTTCCCCTGTTGTAGTAGTGCACACCCATCCATAATTCAGTTCTAGGCAGTTGCCCTTCTCACTTTGCTCCTTGAAAATGTTTTGAGGGATCAGAAGACTTTGCAGAAAAAATTGCCTACTTGCCATCTAATGATTCTATGCAATTTTGAAAGAAGCCTGCTTGACTCCCATTTAAAGGTGTTTGTTGTGAGTTTTCAATCACTTTCTGGTTTAGATAAGCTGCAATATTTTCAAGTGACAGCTCCAAACCTGTGTGTTGTTTAATTGGCTGCTTTCCGCGGGCACCTGCTCATCTGACAGTCATCTCATGTACACCGGGATTCACAGTGCACATCCTGGGGAACAGTTGTATAAAATAAATTGTGTTTTCTAATAAGGAGCATGCCAAAATTTATGGCATTCTTTAAAATAGGAGGAAAAACACTCAAAGCATTGGGACGTGGCCAGTTATGCAGAAAGTTTAAATGTCATCTGTCTTTAGAAGTTTAATAATCATAGTGCCTATGGTGCCTACTGGAATAAATAAGAATATTTTCAAACTTGGTTTGGAAGACTTAGGCTGTGGAATACATTAGTAAAAAATATAAAAAATCAGTAATCAAAAATAAAACTTAAAAATAATTTTATGATAGAAGCTACATTTATTTTCCATGCCAAAGTCAGGACATTAAGCAAAAACCTGAATGTACTGGGCTGGAAGAAATAAGCATTGTAATCTCCTTTCAGAAATAAAAAAGAGTAGACACTTCATATAACAATAAATTAGAAATTATACCTAATACAGTTGAGTTTTCTTTAGATTAAATCTTTAGCCATTGTTGCCTAAAAATGACATATAAATAATTGTTTATACTGAATATAATAAAAATATCATTCCTTGCAATGTCTGATGAATGCAAACATAATAATCAGTCATTTGTGAAGAATAACTCTTCTGCTATGAGAGAGCTGTTAATAACGTGGATGGGAAAAACAACTCTGTTTCATTTTTCTCCTATCTGCAACACCAATGATTTTTCACATATTCATTATTGTGACAACAGGTTGAAATTGCAATTCACCATCTGCCTAAATAGCATTAACCTTCCTATAACCTCATAATATCACTGTTACGCCTTGTCTGATATCTGAATCTAATATAAGCTAGGAACAAAATACATTGTCCTTTCCATCAGGCACACATCAGTCCATTCCAGAAGCCAATGAAAATTAAGCATCTCATGCAGATGGACATGAATGTTTGAAATCATTTTCATTAAAAGGGATTAAGTGGTTCTAAAAATAATCGTAGAAAATATCAACTACCTTGCCAATAATCTTAGCCACAAAAGATTTTGGTTAATTTAAATAACACACAAAATAACTATATTATTATAAATTTAGGTAGCACCTTAGAGTACACAAACTTATATTCATAAAAATAATTGATATCTGAAAGAAGAATCTGTATTTCCATGATCAAAAGTAATCTCCACACTGAAAAGTCTATTGGTCTCTTCCTAGTTCTCATCCACTTGACCCATCCACACCACTGCCGAATGTTGATCATTATCTTCTTAAACAACTTAATTAGCCCAGTTTCCCTTCTACCTTACAAATAGCTCCTTCTCAATTTCCTCCCAAATTCTCCCTTATCTCTCCAACATCCCGATTTGCAGTTCCTAGTTTGGAATTTGCTCCTAAATTGGAGTTGTTTTTTTTTTTTTTTTTTTTTAACATATAGTCACTCCCTACATTATTTGACTCTATTTCTAGTGTTTAAGTACCACCTAAATCCATAGCCTCTGTCAGTTTCTCCCAAATCAATATACATACCAGTCCTTTTCATGTGTTCGTAAGAATATCATTTTTCCAGTTGTTCAAGTTATAACCATTGGTACCACACCTGAAAACCATGAAAACTCTGTTTCTCTAACATTGCATACTCTTTTGTCATTTTTACTTTCCAAAAAATAATCCAAATGATGACTAGCTTTCAATGCCCCTAATATTACCACATTGACTCAGGCTATCGTGTCATCTCTTAACTTGGTTATTTGATTAATGGTCTCTCTGCTTAGCACTGTCCTCCTCCCTGTACTCCAATCTCAACACAGAAGCCAAAAAATCCTATTAAAATGCCGGCCATCCCATTTAATTTCTCTGTGCTGAACCCTGCAATGGCTTTCCATCTGACTCTAAGTAAAATCCATAGTCCTCACTGGTATCATATAAATATTCTTCTGCTACCTTGTGACTTCACTTCTTGTTGCTCTGTTCCTCACCACTGTGCATTGACACATAAGCTTCTTTGATGATCCTTCAATCTGCCAGGAATGTTCCTGCCTCAGACCTTTGTCTGTACTTTCTTCCTTTGCCTGAGAAATCCTCAGGACATCCAAATATCTGTCTTCTAGAATGTCTTCTTTTTTTTCTCAAGTGTTCTCAATGATGCCATTGGGGGCCAGTCAATCTATTATTACACATACACACAAATTTCATCTTCTTTTTTCCCATTTGTTTATGGTTTGTTTCCTGATTGAACATAAATTCCATAAGGGAAGAATCTGTCTGTTGTATACCAAAGTATGTCCCTAACATGTAGAATAGTCCTGACAAATAGAGAGAACTTAAAAAATATACTGGACGCATGCATGAGCAGAATTAGTTATTATATAATGCATATAAGAAAGACAAAATCCAAGTTATAATTTGATATATATTTTGACTAATTTGGGGGTTTATAATATTCAAACAATCAAGCTTTATATAGTCATAATCCCTAAGGACACAAAAAAGTTTTGAGAGACAGAAAGATTCAAACTTAGTTAAAAAAAAATTAAGATGAGCATATAACAGTGGCAAGGTATAATATTTTGTTTATATTTGCTTTTACATTGTATTCTTTTATATTTCTAAGTATTTTTAGAATGCAGAGTTACTACTACAGCCTCAGTGTCTCAGACAGTTCCTGACACACGGCAGGCATTCGAGATTTGTTGAATATTTGTCTAACTTGTATTGGCAACCTATTAAAAATCACTGATAAGAAAAAGAGATATGTGAAAAGAAAAAAAAAGCGTCATCTACTTCTTTAGGGATACCCAGGGGAGAATCAGGGACGTTTTCTAAGAGAAAAGTACCATATGAAGGAAACAAGGACATATCTTAAGTTTAAGGAAAGAAAAATTAATAGGACCTGCTATATGTGATTGAATACGATGCAGGAAATAGGGGAATGAAGAATAGCACATTTAATGGAGGGATGAGGCACTTAGGAGAGAGATTATTTATTTCATTGAAGGCCCATACGTTTGGAAAACTAAATAAAATACACCATGCTGCCCACACTATATAAATGTTTGGGTCTGAAAGGCAGAATAATGTGAAGTTGCTTAAGTTTTCACATAGCATCTATTTCTGCCTACCTACAAAGACAGGCAGAAAGAAAATTCAAAAGCTGATATATTCAAGTTGTTTGGCATCAGGATAAAATATATGTGATGAAAGAAATATTATGGGTAAGATTCTATCAGTAGTTTACCCAGGGGTGTCTGCACCGTACACCGTAACCAAGAGACTTGCATATTTTAACAAAGACTGTCAGTACCCTGTGTAGAGCTCCACAGGCAGCCCTTCTCATTGCCTCAGTGAGAAATCTCTGTGTCTCTCATGACCCCTCACAGTGTTCCAAGTGTTTAATGGTCCCTCCGACATACAGTATGTTGGCTTTCGGCAACCTAGGACAGATAGAAATCGGTGTCTGTGCTCTAATGGGTGGTAAAGTCTTCAGCATGCCTCCTCCTTCTGTAGAACTTGTGACTTATTTTTGGTAATCAACTACCCAGATGGACATGAAATTGGAAATATACCCAGAAGAATTACATTTTAATTTCCTTGTCATGAGACCAATTCTTACTCTGTGTTTGGCACATTAATACGTGTACAAATAATGTTAATTTAAAAATATTAATAAATACTATTATCAGAAAAAGCTGCTTATAATTACTTCTACATATCACCATTGCCAACATATTATACACATTTCACATTCAGCCAAATTCCAGACTGGTGTTAAATACACTTTATGTCACATAAATGCTTTGTTAATGGACAGGTTTTTCTGAATATTATAAAGAGTAACAATGACTCTATAGCAGACACTTCCAAATGCTTCCTCAAAGAGCCAGTCTCATATTTTCCATATTGGTCAATAGGAAATTAAAAAGAAGTGCTCATTCCTTCAAAAATCCATTTCATCCAGTCATGTTACCAAAAAGGCTTGCTCAGTGAGTAGGGCGCCGGCCCCATATACCAAGGGTAGAGGATCTGAACCTGGCCCTGGCAACAACAACAACGACAATAACAAAAATAGCTAGGCACCTGTAGTCTCAGCTACTCAGGAGGCTGAGGCAAGAGACTTGCCTGAGCCCAAAAGCTGGAGGTTTGCTGTGAACTGTGATGCCACAGCACTCTACCAAGGGTAACAAAGTGAGACTCTGTCTCAAAAAAGAAAAAAAAATAAAAGTTTTGTTGGTTTCAACCTCAATATCTCATCTCAAGGAATGTTGTACAAATGTGTGATATTTCTAAAGCATAGACACTCTGACTGTAATGCATTCCAAAAAGATGCACAATGTACCCTACCAGTGAATGGTGACAACCTCTACCCTGCCTCGCTGGACAGTGCCTTCTTCACTACACAACAATCCAACATGAAAGTGGACAATGAGATTGATGGAGGTGAAATGGAAATATTTAGGATTCACTTTCTGTTATCTGGTCATGGTACAGTGTGTCCTGGCTTTTCATAAGTTTTATAATGACACATTATTTTATTTATCATTTATTTCTCATTTACAGACATTTAAAAGGGTAAAATTTGACTGGGTGTGGTGGCTCATGCTTATAATCCTAGCACTCTGAGAGGCTGAGGTGGGTGGATTGCTTGAACTCAGGAGCTCAAGACCTGCCTGAACAAGAATGAGGCCATGTCTCTAAAAATAGCCAGGTGTTGTGTCAAGGCTTATATTCCCAGCTACTCAGGAAGCTGAGGCAAGAGGATCACTTGAGCCCAAGACTTTGATGTTGCTGTGAACTATGACACCATGGCACTCTACCCATGGTGACAGAGTAAGACTCTACCTCAAAAAAATAAAATAACTAAAAAAATGAAATAAAAGGGTATAATTTAAAGCACATTATTTATTCTAATATTTGACAGAGTATTTCCACTGGACTATGAATAGCAACAGATATTTTTAAATTCCTCACTGCTTCATATCCAGAATAGCAATTAGCAGAACTCTAGATTGTATTCTGAAGCTTATTTAAGGAGAAGAAACAAAACCAAAAATAGGCTATTTGATTGAAAACTGGCTTGTTTATCACAGTAAAGATATTATAATTTATTTAAATTTTCATTTATGAATAGATCTGATTCTATAAAAATGCACACCTAACCCATTAAAAATATAAAATAAATTCCATTCCAGTCAAATAATCCCCCTCCTTCGCCATTGTTAATGTACCTGAATTACAGAACCCACGCTTTTCTCAGGTCACTTTGAGAAAATGGAAAGTACACATCCAGCCACAGTTGCTGGGAAAGAGAAAAGATAAGAATCTTTTTTTTTTCTTTTCATATTCTGGAAGTATGCTATGGTTAACATTTCTAAATTAGCTTTTTGTGGCTTAGTGCTTTTTCCACAGTTTTTAGAAAGCTAAATTTTGAGAACAGTGTTTGTACCTCTCTCCCACTGTGCACCCTGGTTTGCCAGGTCATTCTAATTATTTCATTTTTAAAAGAGTGATTCCTTTGGTATAATAGGTTTGGCATTAATGAAATTAAAGGTTGTGACTGAATAACTGTAATGGTCTTACATTTCAAAAATAAACATTTTTCTTTTGTCTCCAAGCTTATTTTCTCTCATTACTTTAGTAAGATTTGACATTCATATGTCATTGGAAGGCCATTATCTGTTCATAATGTGCAATTCCATTAAGAACATTACCTAGTTAATTTATAAGAGGCTGCCAATAAAAAATAAATAAAAAGATAAGCATCCACTAGAAGGCAGAAGGGAAGGAAACATTTATATGTCTTTTTTGAAGAAGAGTTTATTAAAGACCTATTTTCCCTCATAGAAGGAAGATTTGTAAAATAAATACATCAATACATTTGATTTGTATGTTCTTTTTACAGAATAAAATAGTATTGTTTTATAGTTCTCTCTCTACTTCTCTTTCTGAGTGTATATATGTAGACATGCTGAAGTAGCCATTCAAATACAATGGAATATCAGGTTTATCTCACAATATCAAATATTAATTACGATTCATACAACCACAATTCTACCACAAATAAATCATTTCACTAAGTTTCATTTTAATTATGCTATTAAAATTTCTCTAAAATGCATTCTATACTTTTCATTATTAAATAGAAATTACAATCTATGACCCAGTATTTTATGGTACTGATTCAGGGCCACCATCATACACGTCACTTCCTCTCACTGTACGGTAATAAAGCAATGTTTTCAGGGGCTTGAGCAGGGTGGGGCCACAATCAAGGTGGCAGAACATTAATTAACACTTGGCTTTATTGCTCTTCTATATTCTTCCCTTTACCTGAAATGTAAAATGAATCAAACTATTCCTCGTATTGATGATAGTTAGATACCCTATTTTTGAAATTTGTTTTGGAGCCCTGCTTAAAGCCAAAGAGATGAGTTCTAAATGACAAAACTTGGGGTACTGTGGCAAGCTCATTGGCAAAACTTTGATGTCAGTGGAGTCATTCTAACGTTCTTCATATTGGCTTTCAGATCTTCAAATTATACCCATGTATGAGATACGTCACACCAATACTCCCTTCACTATGCTTATAGCATGTGAAACCTTAACCATAATCACAATTCACACAACCTTAGTTCTCCCTCAAAAAAATCATTTCACTTGGTTTTAATTATGTTATTAAAATTTCTCTAAAATGTATTCTATATGTTTCATTATTAAATAGAATATATAAAATATTATCTAATGTTTTAGGTTAGTAATTCAGGGCCATAAATGGCCTCAGATAAGCAAATTTGTGAAGATAGCATCTTTCCACACGGTGCGATGGAATCCTTTGTTTGACTCCTTGACGTTTCATACATTTAAATCAGCGTAACATAACAGAAAGCTAATATGTTAAGTAGAAAATACTTTCTATAGCTATCTCAAGGTTATTATTTCATAATGATTACTCTTCATCAGAGTATAAGGCTTCTAACTAGCTATACGCCCACCTAATTAATAAAACTATATTATAAAACAATTTTCTATTTCATGGACACATCCTTATTGAACCAAATGAGACCTCCATGAGCTTGAATCCACTCTGGAGCTCTCATCTCTCCCTACAACATGGAAGGTTGAATGTCTGCAGACTTAAGCATTCTACTGTATTTTTTGATGTGTCCTATATCTAGAACACAGCTAGATTCATGAAAACTTAAAAGTACACAATATGGCATGAGGATATTGATGGGAGCAAACTCTGATGTCTCATTTAAAGATCTATAATCAATGGGAAAGCTTTAGCTTTATAACTGCCTTGCTTAGAACACCTTGCATTTTCTTAGGCATATTTCTGAGATTCTTATTGAATAAGAAGAATTTATACTAAAACATTATACTAGAATGAGTCCTGGCTCTGTGTTTACTAGTTTTAAGTTATCATGCAAAGTCTTAGAATTCATGGATCTCTTTCCTAGGGAATATAATGATATCCTAAAGGAAAATGTTTTGAATTGTCATATCTCTGAAAAGCTCTGTGACTATTAAAGGTCATTTCATTGACTTCTACTTACTGCACCATTTTACCATTATGTTATGGCTCCAAAAACTGTCCATTGCTTCTGTAGCTTACTATATTTATCTGAGAAATTCTAAGATCAGAAATGCTAATCACATCTTTTGACTCTTGAAGAGAAAATGACAATCTATTTTCCCACCTGGTTCTGATATAGTTTTACGTATCGCTATAGTGCATTTATATTTTGAACCAACGCCTGAGACTTAATTTTAAGGTGTAAACCAAATGATTAAGAAATAAACAAGAAAACCAATAGAGAAGTCAGAATACCTATTTAGGCTAGTAATAGGCCACTAATTTAATGAGCTCGAAGTTAATGTAATATGAGATTAAAACTGCCTAGTTAAGGCCAACCAGAATAGAATATACTCTAATTTAAAGAAGACATTAAAAAATCTTTTGTGTTAGGCACATACAATATGAAACACTTTTTAAATCCTCGACATTGTCTAGCATTGAATTTTCACATGGTAGGAGCTTAAGAAATATGTTCAGCTAATTATAGCTGATGTGAATGATAGCCACGTCAAAGTTTTCAGTCATTATGATTGTGTTACATGGCCCGATTATGTGCATGTTCTTGAATAAATACAGATAGAAATATTACACAAAAGCAACACTGATATTCTAAGAAGCAACACGAAAAATGAAAATGGACCATGAGTATTACTGAAAGGGAATAATTTAATGGAAAATTCCTGTGATGTTATACCCCGAGAAAGCAAAACTTGAGCCATATCGACCCTAATAAGAAATGACAAACCTTGAAAAGCTATCTATAAATTTTCTTTAAAGCAGTATGCTTTTCAGATAAGAAAAATTGTTTTACATTGTTACCAACTTCTATAAATGCCAGTTTAATTTCAGAATCCATTGTTTAATTGTGATCATATCAAAGAAGAATTCTTTCTAGAGAGCAAAAGCATTAAAATAAATGAAAAGATTATGTTAATAAAGCAAATGTATCTTGTTACCATGGTAACTTTGAAACTAAAATATTCAGGAAAGTCTTTTCCCCCTATGCCATTGTTTTGAGAGGAGTTGGTTACTTGATTACCAGCTAATGGAACCATAATCCTTTAAAATGGTGTCATTTGAAAGGCAGACTATGAGACTTACATGGAATTGTAAGACCTAAATTCCCACACTTCGGAAAAATAAATCACAGAGACACAGACTGCCAGAGGGTACTCAAAACTGTTGGGTAGACAGAGGAAGCTTCACAAAGCATTGGTCTAATTAAAAAATTATTGCATAAAGGCATTACTTTTATAATAAAACACATTATCTACTTGAAATCCACAATTTGAAGACATTTTCAGGAAAAAACTGGAAATAGTTGGAATTTTGATTAACCCTTGTGGTCTACAAGTCCAACAACCAGTAGTTCTCATTTGTCTTCTGTTTGGCACAGAAATTTGAGGAACTCTCTGAGTATGAAGTGAATATCATCTCTCTCATTTGGAAAATTAGAAATGTATTCTTTTTTCTTCTGCCATTAATATTGTATTTTCTATGTCATCACTCCTGGTGATATTTTATAATTAGAATAAATGTCAAAGTTTGGGGCCTTTCAGCATGGCAATGATTTCAGAGCTGAAAGGTTCTCTTAGCTTACTTTTCCAAAGAACAAAAAAACTCAAAAACATTTTTCTACAGAAGAAAATTTGATTAACAACATTCAGACATTTATAAGTGTATTACAAATCACTACTGCCTCTGATAAATGAACAAACACAATGAGATTATAAAACACTGAATTTTAGAACTCCTAAGCATACACAGATTTCCTCCTTCTAATGAATAAAAATTATAACTTTCTTAATAGTAGGAAAACATGTTTGCCATTCATTTTCAGAGTGCTTTGCCTGTAAGTTTTAACAAAACAGTTAACCTCAAAGAACAATTCTTTATAAGGGTATTTCATTCCTGGTAAGTACATTCCCAGCAGGTTACCCACTGCCATCTTTGGAGATTTGCATAATAACACAACTAAATACCTGACCTATCTCTGCATGTAGAAATTAATAACAAAGATCTTTTTCCCTTCTAGGTGTCCATTACCATAGTTACCTCACAAGTTCTGAAAATATGCTTAAATAAAAGAAGTCGGGTAGAAATTAATCATTGACTGGAAAATAAGTTTTCACGATGAGGTCAGGCTTTTGTTTCTGGGTCAGACTGAAACATTAGACAGTATTCTGATTTGAGCAGAACTGATTGCCTCTGGTTGGAGATCAGACTCTCAGGGTCCTACACAAAACACTAGCCTACTTGAGTGTGCAGGATGATTGCTTTATGTATTTGTTCCCTCAAGTCTTATTAAAAAAAAAAAAAACTCTCCATCATTCCATTTGGAATGGTGAGGGCTGGCTACAAGTTTTAGTGAGAGTGCAATGGAAATAAGAAATCAGGGACTGGTCTCATGGGAACAAATGACTGGCTGGGATATTCTAGTAATGGACCATCTTTTTTGAAGGGCCAACTTGTGAATAAAGGACTTGAAATATTTATATGGAGGTCAGAGGGGCTCAAACTATGAATCCTAAGGAAAAAAAAAATCAGGAGCAGGAAGAGTGAAATTCAAAGATATCAACGAGAGGACTTCTGAACAAAAATAGACAAAAGGACTAGCTTTGCACATTTTGTGAAATGAACTGGTAAAGTCTGTCCCTGAAGTGTGTGTGCAGAGATGGCCGTTCTCCTGTGTGCCTGGCAGGCATGCCAATTGTGCATACCTTCTGTTAATACAATTTAGTAATATATTATCAAGAATTTTAAAACATTAGAATCTTTGGATAACGTGATTTCCCTTAAAAGACTCTTTCTAAGGAAATGACCAGAAATTTTTACAAAAAAGTATGCATAGAAATGCATGTGCCATTTTGTCTCCCTAAAATTATTCATGATAGTGAAAAATTTGAAGTATTGTCCCCTAGGTTTTTGCAGCTAGGTAAGTGATGACATGTCCAAATTATCCAAACTAATTTTAACTGAGAATTATAATATTCACTGAAAAAGCATACTTGTATGTATGTGTATTATACAATTATGTAACATTTTGTGATTAAACTGAATGTCTATCTAAGAATATTCTTGCTTTATCAGGACAGGTTCTAGGTCTTACAGAAGCTTCTCGTAAATTTTCTGTCAGGTGCTGTGAAATTCCCTGGATGGCAACTGTGCACTATTTCCTATTATTAGTGTTCTAACACTGATCCTAGAAGAGATATGTCAAAGGTTAACTGTACCTTTTACCATGTGAAGTATTTCTAAGCTGTGATCTTGGACCTTTTGCTTAGAGATCCTCCCCCCTTCTGGAAGCCCTAATCATTCAGCTGAGGCTGGCCCTATGATTCTGGTCTAGTAATTTTACCTGGGGGGAAGTCTGCCCTGCAAGGTGTAATGGCAGTAAGCTTGAGAATGGGGAAGAGAATAAAAAATACTATTTATCCCAACTTTCTGTTTTAAACCCCAGGAAAAGAAACCTCGATAGCCTCTCTAGTTGCTTAATCCTCTTCCTATCTAAGCCTTCCTCTTCCTAACTTAGCCCTCAACAGGAAGGAGCAATTGGTGCTAAAATCGGTGATGGGGCTAATAGCTACGGTTTTTAAAACTTTTTAAAATTGATGCATAAAAGTTGCACATATTTACAGGGTACAATGCAATTACGATACATGCATACAATCTGCAATGATCAAATCACAGTAAGTGGGATATCCACTATCTCAAACAATTGTCATTTCTTTATCTTGGGAACATTCTAAAGTTTCTCTTCTAGTTATTTTGGAGTATACAATAAATTATTGTTAACTGTAGTCACCCCATAAGACTATTAAATAATATGATTGTTTAATCTCCTACATATGAGGAAGAATATTAACAGCTAAGATTTGTTTGGCTATTGCATCTAAATATTACATTTGTCTCAGTTTCTTGGAGTCCGGAAATTGATGTCTCATCCCATGTGGAGGAATCAAAGTGTAGTAGCTGGGCAGGGCAAGTCATCGCTAATTCTGCCAGATCCTAAAGCCATGGTTCAATAAATGATGAATGTTTTAGGTATTTTTTATTTGTTTGTTTTTGTTTATTTATTTTTTAGCATTCTCCAGCTTTTCTATAATAAACATCTAATAAGGAAAAAGTTCTGAGTGTATTCAGAAACACATTTTTTAAAGAAGTCAATTTCCAAATATCTCAATGACTTCTGGAAATCCTTACTATTTGGAGACTCCCTCATGACTAATTCAATCATTTATTTATATTTCAGCAAAAATTATATATCTCAAATGTTCTAGGCTCTGCTGTAAGAGATTAAGATGAAATATGTCTTATTCTTATCTATAATTGTTTTACAGTTTAGTAAGGAAAGACAGATGGAGAATGCATATGCCTTCTCTGAAATGCTTAGGGCCAGAAATGCTTCAGATTTCATGTATTTTTTTTTATTTTGGAATATTTGCATTATACTTTTCAGTTCAACGTCTTTATCCAGAAATCCAAAATTTAAAATGCTCCAGGAGAAATTCTTTTGAGTGTCATGTCAGGACTCAAAATATTTTGGATTTGCGAGTGGTTTGGATTTTGATCCACAGATTAGGGATGTTCAACCTGCATGACAAATTAATGCAGTGAAATGTTTACGAGTTCTTTGATGGAAATATGCACAATGTATGTTAGGGAACGAAAACGGAATTTTGGTTTCTGGCTGTTGGGAGCAAGAAAGGTTGCATAAAGCTTCCTTTTCTTTGACATGGAGTCTCACTCTATTGCCCTGGGCAGAGTGCAGTAGCATCAGGGCTCACAGCATCCTTAAACTCCTTGGCTTAAGTAATCCTCTTGCCTCAGCCTCCGATGCAGCTGTGACTATAGGTACTTGCCACAACATCCAGCTAGTTTTTCTATTTTTAGTAGAGGTAGGGGTCTTACTCTTGCTCAGGCTGGTTCCAAACTCCTGAGCTCAAGCAATCCATCCCCCTCAGCTTCCTGGAGTGCTAGGGTTACAAGTGTGAGCCACCATATGGCTGATAGGCCTTTTTTGAATCTTAATGAATCAGAATGCCTGCTCCACAGGCATCAGGGCAAAACCTAGGGGAGTATCAGGCAAAAAGAGTAATCCTCAACAGAGATAAGAAATCCCGTTGACATTTCTCAAGACCTGAAAGTTGGAAGATTTAGAAGGATCTGGATCATAAGGCAACTGAGGGAAAGGAAGTCTGTGAGGAGTACTGCCCATCACCCTAGGCAATTTGGGCTTTAATATGTAGGCAATTTATTAAAAAGTGTGATAGGAAACCAATTAGAACTCACTATTGTATGAGTTCTGGTAGGAGGTTGATAGTCTAAAAGTGACATGGAGAAAATGTCATAGGAATTTCAAATTTCCCAAAAACATGATGAAGGGAAAGTTCATGATTAATCCAGATTTCTGACTTGCTTGTCTGAGTGGATAGGGGTGATGTCTGTTGGGTAACAGAACAGGTGAATTAGATTAGATTAGAGATCAGAAGAAAGATTAAAAGCTTAGATAGAGAAGTTGGTGAACTCAATTTAGATACTTCGAAATGTGTCTTGGGGCTGTTAGATATTTAGGGTTTGGCTTGACAATGATTAGGTTATAGACTCGCTCTGAGAAGACATCAGTTCTCTTCCTTCCATGCAAGGGTGGTATTGAACATATTTCAGCACGGCAATGCTAAGAAACATTGGCTGGTAAATGGCCAAAGCATGAGGGGGAGTGTCAAATCTGGCTTCCCCCACTGGGCCACACGTTTTTTGTTTAATTGGTGAACTGGGAAATGCCCAGAGGAAGAAGCCAGCCAGCCAGGGTAGAATAGTACAACAGAATTTGCATTCTTTGAGCCAGTGATTGTTTAACAACTGGGATAAAAGTATTTTAATATTTTTCACCACCACATATCTGTAGGTAACACATTAATTTTCAGCCTTGCTCTAGGGATCTCTTTTGTGGTTTTGTTATGAATTTGTTTTACTCTTAATTACTTAGCAAAACTTAATAATAGGACGTGAAACTAGATAAAGGAGAAACAAGGCTATCCCACACTGTAGGAAGAGAATACAGAAGAAATATTGCATCTCCAGGGGATGGATATTACGGCAGGAGAAAGAACTAGTAGTTCTGAAACAGAGTACGGGAATCCTTGGGTAGCAGGGTAACTCATTTTTAGGCTAATATGACTTCTCTTATTCCATAATATTAAAGACAGGCTAGAGGTGTGAGGTTTGCAATGAAATTATGTAACTTGTAGTTGCCTTGGGTACCTAGCTTTGATTGTCCACTATTTTCCACTTCGGACAATATTCCTCAGGCATAGGAACAGAGAATTGCTACTTCAATGTAGCCAATTCTTGTCCAACATCAAGTTCTGGATCTCACCACTTTCTTCAATGGGATGATGGGGAAAAGACAATGAGAGTGGTGTTCCTACACTGGACAAAGCCATTCGTTTAGGAGTTGGAAAACAGCAAATCAATTAGAATTTTTTTGCTTTACCCATTTAAACTTTTATTGACATTTTCATAATTAATTAAAGCAATAATACAGTAGAATAAAAGTAAATGATAGTAGGAGCCACTAAACTTTAGTTCTAGCACCAAATTTATTCTGACCATAAAAATATGACCAAATGTCCTTATCTGTGAGATAGAGATAATGATACCTGCTTAGCCAATAAGTGGCATCTCTCAGTTTGTACCTCAGTGACTTGGCTATGTCAACCCTGTCATTTGGCTACTTAGGGCTGCCATTTTCTCATCTGAAAATAAGGGTTTGTTTTGTTTTTAAGATAGTTTCTTTTTTTTTTTTTTTGCAGTTTTGGCCGGGGCTGGGTTTGAACCCACTACGTCTGGCTTATGGGGCCAGTGCCCTACTCCTTTGAGCCACAGGCACCACGCTTTAAGATAGTTTCTCATATCTTTTCTAAATATAATGATCTGCAAAGTTATGAACTAAAAAGAGAACTTCTTATGGATCAGAGTTGATGGCTACACAGCTGTTTCTTGGCATTTGTTCCATAGTCCCTGGCCTTTCTGAAGTGTAGCCATACCTTGTCTACTGAAGAGAGCTCTGTCTTGACATTTACATTATTTCCTGGGTAGCAGAAGACTAAATTTATATAAATTTAGGAAAGCAAATCACTGTGCTTACACGAATTACATAAAAATACAAGATATAGAGACATTTGCAAGCTGTTTATAGTTCTGAAATCCAGAAATTAATTGCCATTTCCATCAAGGTAAATAATGATGCAAAATAGAAGGGGTAAATTTTGTTTTTGATGTTTTTTCTGCTGATAATCACAGAGAAATGTGAGATGATAGCCTCCTTTTATATGCAAGCAGTCTGTCAAATCCTACCTTCTCTAAATAGTTTTCCTTGAGATTCTGATCACTTCACTACCACCACATGGCCTCGTTTCTGCCTCATCTCAGTGTCTATACCAATTATTCACTCTCACTTATCCTATTATAAGTGTATTCACTTTCATTCTCTGTAATTCCTCATTTTAGGTTAATATGACTTCTCTTACTCCTTAATATTAAAGACAGGTATGAGGTCTGCAATGAAATTATGTAACTTGTAGGTTCCTCAGTTTTCCAGACCTATAAAATGGGAATTAAAATTTTCTATCAGTCCTACTTCACAGGAATGATACAAAGATTAAATAAACAGTCCATAGAAAGTCTTGTACTCAGTAAGAGCTCAATAAATATTAGCTATTATTATTCTGCAAGGAAAGTAAGATCATTCATTTATTTTGTCATTGAATCTCTATCCCCTTGAAAACACCACTAGGTAAAGGTATTGAGAGAATAGTTTTTGTGACTCTGTATAAAAAAGTTTAGTTTACTAGATGACTTAGGTAAGGTTCTAGAGGATTTTCTAATGTATCCTTTGTTTCAAACCACTGATATTACAATGTAAACTCTGAAAAACATAATATGGCCATAGTTACTAAATTAATTTTAAAGTTTTTTGTGAAGCTTAAATATTTTTAATATGGTTAAAGTATTTGATATGTTTCACCAAATATTAATCAATTTATTCATTTTGTTATTCATTTACACTTAGAAAACTTCCATATTCCCTAAAAGGGTAGTGTTCACTTAGCCCTCTCCTCCTCTACAGGTAATGATTTTGTTTCCGTCCCTGACAACTTGTAGTTCTGATGATATCAGTAGGAATTTCAGAATAGGAAAAACCCTCTGTATTTTCTCACTTTCCAAAACTATCTGGACTGAGAGGAGCTGAACTAGTTCGAATGAGCCAACTTATCTCTTGGTGGCTCTGTCCAAACATTACAGTGGTAAATGATGACAAATTATATGAAAGAGTGCTGTGTACTCTAGACCACTGTTGTACAGAAAATAAGCCCTACTGTATAATTATAAATTTAGAAATAGTTTTAATACAGTGACTAAATTTTTCTTTATTGCATGAATTTTCTGCATTGTTTTAATATAATTTTAACCAATTAGTTTGAAAATGTGGTCGATTGGCTACATCCAATTGATACAGCCAGTTGGCTGTGGGTTTTTCTTTTCTGTTTAAATTGTAGATCAAATTGACACAGCTGTATGACAGGGATAATTAAAGTCCTTCTCCATCCCCTCTTCACCGTGGACACCAAAGACTTTGTATATGAGAACAGATGGCTACTAGTCACACCACTGCTATTGCAATGTGGAGCCAGAAGAACTGCTGGATAATAGTTTAAACTATTTCAGAAATTAAACCTGAAAAGTGGTTCATATTTCAAATTTCAGACAAATAGAACTAAAGGATATATGGGAAAAGGTCACCAAATCTGAAAGGTACAAATTCACCCAAGCAACACAGTTGAACATGGAATAAAATAGGGCTAAAGGGTGGGGGACAACCCAAGGCACAAATCCATGCATTTGAGCTTCTATTTTTAATCAAATCATGGAAAGATAAATAGAAATTATTTCTAAATATTTTTATATGTATCAACTATTTCTAATTTCTGGTTTGGCTAAACTAGAAATACAAAGACATTTACCCAAGAGAGGGATCCTGACCACTGAAGCATTGAAGAAAGCTTGCTTACTCTATGCCTATATGAATCTCCCAGTCTTGTTCTGATAAAAGGAAACAAAAATGACTTTCACAAGGCCCTGATCTATCAACAATACCTCTACCATTTGAGGAGGGGAAGCTTCCAACATTTGCTGCTTTAGGTTGGAACTACTTCTCTGAACTCCAACTAAATCATGTTTAGAAGAAATGTGAGAACAACAGAAGGTTCACATTAAAAAAAACCCTCCTATTTTGGAAGTTATACAGTAGGCGTCTGTAATAAATTTGTTGATAAAGTCCATCCCAAGATTGCAAAATGAATTCATTTTGGTTTTATTTCATCCTATTTGTTTGGTTTTCCATCTTTTGTCAGAAGGCAACACTTTTAAGAATGGGTATAATTCCACTGAAATTTGCTTTAGTTTTAGAAAAATAAATTTTAAGGACTAGGTATAGTCTTTCCATGTTGTCAGACAGAATATCTGAAATAGGAAGAAGGGAAGAAGGGATATTGAATAAAAAGGAGATTATATAAATCATGGACTAGTAAAACATAGTACTTAGGCCCAATGTAGCCTATGGTTTTTTTTTCATACTGCCTGCAAACTAAGAGAATTATTTTAAAATTTTTAAATGAAGAAAAAGGGGAGGAGTGGAGGGGAGACAGAAACCAAAGACCATATAGGGACTGCAATGCCTGAGATATTAATTAGTCAGCCCTTCACAGAATAAGTTTGCCAACTCTTATCCTAGAAGGACAGAGAGTAATGAGAGGTACATGCACACTTCATTTTATTGTGCTTTGCTTTGTTACACTTTATAGATATGGCACTTTTTACAAATTAAAGGCAACCCTATATCGAGCAATTCTATAGCTACCCGGTTTCCCACAGCAGGGGCTCTCTTCCTGTCTCCATGTCTGCTTTGGGTAATCGTTGCAATATTTCTTGCTTTTTCATTATTATCATATGTGACCTGTGATCAATGATTTTGATGTTACTATTGTAATTGTTTTGATGAACCACAAGCCACACTCAGGTAAGATGTGAACATAATCAGCATCGTGTGTGTTCTGCCTGCTCCACGGACCAGCAATTCCTCTGTTTCTCTCCCTCCCCACAATGGCATCTACATGCTAAGGTGAAGAGGAATAGTTGTATGTCTCTCATTCAAATAAAAAGATAGAAATGGTTAAGCTTAGAGAGGAAGGCATGCCAAAACTCAAGGTAGGGTCTGCTAGCCAGTTGTGAATGCAAAAGAAAAGTTCTTGAAAAAATTAAAAGTGCTATTGCAAGAAATACACAAATGACAGAGAAAAATGAGACAGCTTCATTGTTGATACAGAGAAAGTTTTAGTAGTATAAGTACAAGATCAGACCAGCCATGAAATTCCCTGAAACCAAAGCCTAATCCAGAGCAAGGCCCAACTGTCCTAAATTTTATGAAAGCTGAACGAGGTAAGGAAGATACAGAGAAAAGTTTAAAGCTGACAGAGTTTGGTTCATGAAGTTTAAAAGTACAAGCTGAAGAAGCAAATAATAAGGTAAAAGCTGCAGCAAGGTATCTGAAGATCTAACTAACTGATGAAGGTGACCATACCAAACAACACATTTTCTTTTATTAGTATATTATTATTGTTATTATTATCATCATTGTTATTACTGACTATTTTATAGAGATGAGGTCTTGCTATGCTGCCTGGCCTGGTCTCAAACTTCTGCACTCAAGTCACTCCCCCTGCTGTCTCAGTCTCCTGAGTAGCTGGGACTACAGGCATGGGCCACCATGCCCGGCCCTCAACAGGTTATCAGCACTGATTTTCAAGCAGCATTCTATTGGAGAAAAATGTTATCTAGCATTTTTATTCCTAGAGAGGAAAAGTTAATATCTGGCTTCGAAGCTTCAGAAGATAGACTGATGCTCTTATTAGTGGCTAATGCAGTTGGTAGCTCTAAGTGGAAGCCATTGTACGCTTGCCCTGAAAATCCCAAGACCCTTAAATGTTGGGCCAATTCTACTTTGCCTGTGCTCTAGAAATGGAACAACAAAGCCTGGTTGGCAGTGCATCTCTTACAACAGGGTTTACTAAATAGCTTAAGACCAACATTGAAACCTTGAAAGAAAAATTTCTGTTGAAATATTACTGCTTATTGACAATGCAACTAGTCACCCAGGAACTCTGATGGAGATGTACAAGGAGGTTAATTTTGTTTTCATCCCTGCGAACACTACATCCATCATGGAATCTATAGATCAAGAAGGAATTTTGACTTTCAAGACACACTACTTAAGAAATGAATCTCATAAAGCAATACCTGTGATAGATAGTGATTTCACCGATACATCTGAGCAAAGTAAGAAGAAATCCTTAAAAAGGGGAATGGCCTTAAAAGGGGTAAAAATGTTTTATGTCTCCCTAAAACCTCCCACGCTCTTTGGAGAATTAAAACATACATCTCTGCCTCAGACCAGTAGTCAGGAGGGTCAGCAAAGTGTCAGTTGTTCTTTGTAGCATAGGAGATGGCTCAAGGGAATTATCCAGGCAGAGGTCATGATATTATCTTAGCCAAAGATGGGATAAATTGGAACCATCAACTATAGTTGAGTAGTGAGATACTGAAGCTGAAAATCTCCCTTTGAATTGCTCTGAATTTCTGCTCAGAGGTAGGACTTTGGTACTTTAGGATGGGAGACTAACAACCTCCTAATTTGCAAGCAAATTAATAAACTTCTCCTTTTCCCCCCTTTAAAGACTTGTACTTGCTCATCTGATGTAGCCTCTCAGAGACCTGCCAAACTTACAGTAATACAATTTCATGTCCCTGGGTGGGCCTAGTGGTGTCCCAGCAGACCGGTATCCTGCAGCTTGCCTCTGTGGCTAGAAGAGGCAGAGAGAAGCCCCAGGTCAAGCTGTGGGTCTCTACTGAGAGAAGCACTATCTTTCAAGGGAGTGAGAGAGAGTGGAACTGCTCTAGCAGCTGCCAGATTCTGTTTAACTCTAGGGGAGCTTCTGTCTCTCCCTCTGGGGAATCAGACATAGCTAATGGCTACCTGAATTGTGCTGGGAGAAAGAAACAAATCTGGTCTAGCCCTATTTCTGAGTAAGTTCCTTTGCATACACTGAAAGCTGAAGGTTTTGAACCTTTCCAGCCCTGTGGCAGGGACCTTCTTTGGAGCCCTATAGCAAGGCATTTGTTTGGAGGCACCTTTTGGTTAGAAGTCATGCTGTTGAGAGGAACTAGGCAAGCTGGTTTGGATTGGGAGCTCATTTGTGGTTCTCAGAGAACTGGGAACCCTCACCCATTTTGGGTCTTGCATCTTACAGGGCATTTGTGTGGAGGTGCTTTTTGAAATTCCCTATACTGTTTATGATGCTTGTCAGTTTTGTTCTAATGTGGAAGGTTCCATTTGTGTTGCATCTGAAAGTCCCTTGAAAGAATTTTGGCTGGTTGATCAACTTATAGCATAAACCTATGTCTGAAGAAAGAATGATATATTATTGTAATACCTCCTGGCCAATGTATATCTTAGGGTGTCAGGAGAAATGGCTATTGGATGGAACTTTAAATTATAATACTATTATACAACTGAAATTATTTTGTCACAGGTCAGGGAAATGGGATGAGAGTCCTCAAAGTCCTGGGAAAAAGTTAATAGTACAAAGGAAACCTCTTCCTGTTTTGAGGGAGGAAAGCCAGACTCCAGATGACAGAATTGAGGAGGAATTAGCCATGATAAACCTCATGAATCCTTTCAGTCTGAACTTCAATGAACCCAATCTCCCTCCAGTGATTCCCTTGAGCCCTTCACCACAGGTAGAAGAGCCAAGATTGGAGAGGGTGGACCTGGGACCAACTCCTCAGTCTTACTTAAGTGGGTTTTGACTTAGGAATGGGAATGGTCTTCCCCTCTAAGACCTAGCGGGATACTCAATTCAGCCAAAGGGCACCCACAGCTGAAGCAGGGCAATTTCCATTGCAGTAGTACCCTTTAGACGGCTTGAATGTGCAGGGACAATAGCAGGGTATTATTGGACTTGTACCCCATTTTACACCTCAGATTTACTGAGTTGGGAAAACTCAAACACAACTTATAGACAGGAACACAGAGAAAGACATATTTGTTTATAAACACCTTTTTGATGCACCATCTCCCTTGGACAGACATACAGACCTTACTGAGTATCAGTTCTGACAATTAAGTTCTTGAACGTTCCACTAGTGTGCTTATGTTAGGAACACTGTACAAACAGCTGGGTTTGGTTTCCTCAGTGTTGCAGTGTGTCACACCTGTGTTTGTGTTGATGTGTGGTGGGGTCTTGCTGAGTAGCATTCAATATTGTTGCGTATTTTTGTGTGCTGTCATGAGAATGTTGGAGCTTGAATTAGAGTAACAGCAAACATTAAATTTCTTGTTAAACTTGGTAAGAATGGAAGTGAAATCAGGGACATGTTATTCCAAGTTTATGACAGTAATGCCCTGAATAAAGTATCAGTGCAAAAATGGATTAAATGTTTTCTTGAGGGGAGAGAAAGCATCACTGAGGAAGAGAGCAGGGCAGTCAGTAACAAGCAGAACTGAAGAAAACATTACAAAAATTATTCAACTTGTACATCAAAATCAACAGCTAACTATGAGAAGCATAGTATTCCAAGTAAACATAGATAGGAAAAAAGTTAGAAAAATCTTAACTGAAAATCTTGGCCAAGGACTCATGGCTCTTGCATCACGACAATGCACCAGCTCACACAACACTATCTGTAAAGGATTTTTAGCCATTAAACAAAATAACTGTACTGGAACACACTCTCTACTCACTTGATCTGACCCCCAATGACTTTTTTCATTATCAGATAAAACAAATATTGAAAGAAAGACATATTGCTCATATTCAGGACCTCATGGGTAATACAACAATAGCTTTGATGGCCACTTCAGAAAAAGAGTTCTAAAATTGCTTTGAAGGATAGACTAGACACTGGTGTAAGTCTATAGCTCAACTGAAATACTCTGAAGGTGACAATAGTGATATTCAGCAATGAGGTATATAGCATTTTGTATTGGATGAGTTCATGAACTTAATTTTCAGACCTTGTACATATATTATTTAGTATAGATGAACACAGACTAGTAATGAGGAAGGCCAAGGAAAAGGTGCAGCGTCACCATTATAAACAAACCCCAGATGCCAGTGTTGCCATTCTAATTGCAGAACCCAACTGGGATCCTAATACTGAAGCAGGTAGTGTGACAATAAATAATTACTGAAAGTGTATTCTGGCAGGCCTCTGAAAGGGAATGCCTAGACAAAGGAGTTGAAACAAGGTCCAAGACATGCAGCAAAGAGCTAATGGGTATCCTTCTGAGTTTTGGAAGCCATCTATCAGGCATATTAGAAATACACAGATGCAAATCCAGAAGCTCCTGGTAACACATGCATGGTTAATATGACTTTTGTAGGGCAGAGCACTCCAGACATAAGGAGCAAGCTGCAGCATGTGGAAGAAGCAATTGGCATGAATCCCTCTCAGCTGGTGGACATCACCTTCAAAGTATACAGTGCCAGGGAAGAATAGAAACTGAAACTTGGGCGTATTTTTTTGGTTATGCCAATCAAGGATCCTTTGAAAGAACCAAAACCAAATGGTGGGAAAGGCTGCCCCAGAGTGAGATATAATGAGTATGTTTTTGGTAAAGAGAAAAGGCATTGGAAAGAGCACTACTCAAAGGTGCAAAGGAATCCAAGTAACAAACCCCAGGAGAGCAAATGGTCTTTCAAGTCCAGGATGTAGATGACCAATAAAGGGACCCAGTGTTCTATGCCTCATTAAGGGCTCCAATCAAAATATTCCCATAGGATCCTTGGATAAAATTGACAGTGGGAACTCAAATAATGGCTTTTGTAATTGACACTGGAGCTATCTTTTCTATTCTAAATTCTTTTTTTTTTTTTTTTTTTTTTTGAGACAGAGCCACATCATGTCACCTTTGTTGAATGCTGTGGCATCACAGCTTGAGGCAACCTCAAACTCTTGGGCTTAAGCAATTCTCTTCAGCCTCCCAAGTAGCTGGGACTACAGGTGCCCACCACAATGTCTAGAGATTTTTTTGTTGTAGTTGTCATTGTTTAGCAGGTCCAGGTTGGGTTTGAACCTGCCAGTCCTGGTGTATGTGGCTGGTGCCCTAACCACTGAGCTATGGGTGCCAAGCCATCTAAATTCTAATCTAACTTTTCTTAGCAAAGACATAGCAGCAATTTTTGGGGTAACAAGACAGACCCAGGTGCCATACTCCAACCTTTTGAGTGCCAACCGGGAGAAGAGAAACAGAGACACAGTTTCTTATACATGCCAGACTATCCAATTCCTCACCAAGGCTGATACTTGTTATGCAAGTTGAATGCATAGGTAACCTTTTCGCCAGAGAAGCAACATCACCACTTATAGGTCTCACCTGAAACTACTCTCTGATTTTTTTTTTTTTTGAGAC
>CAUYQV010042914.1:0-22603 GCA_963574575.1 Galagoides demidoff | reverse complement strand
TTTTGAGACAGAGCCTCAAGCTATCCCCCTGGGTAGAGTGCCATGGCATCACAGCTCATAGCAACCTCCAACTCCTGGGCTCAAGCGAGTCTCCTGCCTCCGCCTCCCAAGTAGCTGGGACCACCGGCGCCCGCCACAACGCCATTTTTTTTTTTTGGTTGCAGCCATCATTGTTGTTTGGTGGGCCCGGGCTGGGGATTCGAACCCACCACCTTAGGTGTACATGGCTGGCACCTTAGCCGATTGAGCCACAGGCACCGAGCTGACATATTATTTTTCGATATGACTATACCACTTCACAGTCCCTTCAGCAGCACATGAGGGCTCCAGTATCTTCACACAGTCTGCAGCATTTGTTATATCTAACATTTGTATTCCCATAATAGTTACAGAATTTCAGAGTTATTGATTTATATTCCCTGATGATTACTATAATAGAACATCTTTTTATAGTTTATTATGCAATTGTATATTTTCTTCAGAGAAATTTCTATTCAGATAACTTTAATAATTTGAAACAGTGTTATTTGACTTTTACTTAGTTGTAAGACATTTTATATATTCTAGATATAAATATCTTATAAGATATATTTTTAAAATATTTTATTGCAGCCTGTAGATTGTCTTTTCATTTTCTTGATACTGCATTTTGAAATATAACGGTTTTAATTTTGATGAAGTCCATTTAATCTACTTTTGGTGTTGTTGTTGTAGTTCAGTTGTTCATAAATTTAGTATCATGTCTGAGGATCTGTTGCCAAATTCTAGGTCATGAATGGCTATATGAATTGTGGTTCTACTACTGTATAGAATTCATAGTATGGAATAACCCACTTAATAAAGAAAAGAACAAAATATGTATATAAATAATAATCAGGTAATTCTTCAGATGCTGATAAGCAAAAGAAACCAATAAAAAACTAATACATACCCTGTGATGTTATTTATATAAACTTTAAGGAAAAACAAAACTAGCTGAGCATGGTTGTTCATGCCTATAATCCTAGAACTCTGGGATCAGGTGGGAGGAACACTTCAGCTCAAGAAGTCAAAACTAGCCAAAGCAAAGTGAGAACTTATCTCTGCTAAAAACAGAAAAATTATCTGGGCATTATGGCAAGCACCTGAAGTCAGCTACTCAGGAGGCTGAGGCATGAAGATATCTTGAGCCCAGAAATTTGAGGTTGCTAGATTGATGCCATGTCACTCTAGCCTGGGTGAGAGAGTAAGACTCTGCCTAACAACAACACCAACAAAAATAGCAAAATTACCATCTCATTTGATAAAGGTCAGAATAGTTTTTACCTCTAGTGTGTTCTTTACTCTGAATGGCTTCAGTAAACTTTCTAGAATTTTGGGAATATTCTAGAATTGATTCAGGCAGTGGTTTCTTTGTGTGTGTGTGTGTATATATATATATAGTGTGTGTGTGTATATATATAATATGATGTATACACACCATGAAAATTGTACAATTTACATAATAAATCATTGCTATGAGTAAAAGGGTAAAAACAAACTTTTTTTCAGTTAATGCATACTTACTGAAATTTGACAATATGGCAAGAAACAGCTATAGGTGATATACAGAAAATTCATATTCTAGCTAAAAAGTATTAAATAATTCCATGACAAAATTTTAAAAAACATTATAATTGCCTCCAAATTACCAAAAGTAATTTACTTTGTTTCATCCTTAGGATTAAATCTGATAGAGAAAACTAGTTTGAATGACACTCTCTTCTGACCTAAAATTTCTATTATGTGTTAACATGAATTTTTAATTCTCATTAGGGAGTTTAATTTCTCATTAAAGCAATCTCTAGGTTACAATGGTGTTTATAATGATCAATGGAGCAAGAACAATATTTTTAGAGAAATTTAACCAATCATTAATCTCTTTCTGCTAATGTTTCTGCAGAACTAGCTAATAGAGTACATTAACATATTAAGTAATTGTTAGGTGTTCCAGAAAATCACACTTCATCTTCTCTTTCTGATATCTCTTAGGAATGGGGACTCCATTAGATTGGGTGCATTTTTAACATAACTAAAATAAATGTGAGTCTCACTCTAACGATTTTTACAAATTAGAGATTTTAAAGGCCATAATAATACCCTTCCTTCAATTTTACCCTCTTCCTTTCTTCCATTTGTTGAATTATATAGCAATCTGCTAAAATCTTACTCTATTGACTCCATTCATTTATTCTTCCGATAACTATATACTTAATGTGATACTACTATGTACCAGGTACTTTTATAAACACTTCAGTTAGAAATTATCATTTACTTATTGCTATATTCATTCTTTCAGAAAGTATTGAGTACTAATTATTTTCCATTTATTATATTAGTTGTTTGATATAAAGGAGTGAAGTGTTTATATTCTAAGTAAGAGGACTAGTTATAAGGCAAATAAATAAAATGATTAATATTCTGCAGGAGATGACAAATTAGTAGAAGAAACAGATGATTAAGAAATAATTTTCACCAAATTTATAAATTGTTATAATTAAGATACTCCCACAGTTCTGTAGGGGTAAAGGCAGTAACTAATTCTTTGGGGGGTGAGATGACAGAAAGGGGTGGATATCTTATTCTTTTGGAAACTTGCAACTATCTAAACATCTTAGACTTCACTTCTCTGTTACTCCCAATTTATTCTCTTTACTACTCCCATTTCTATGCCAAACGTTTCTTTTTCTATCCCCAAACTTATAATGCTTCCTTCCTTACCTAAGTTTTTAACTGTTTTAAGACCTAAAAATTGCAAAGTCCTTGTCACTTTTTTCCATAAATGTAACTTACTTTTCCCTTGAAATATCCATCTTCTCTAAATCTCTTTTAGATTGAATCTTCTCATATTCCCAGAATTTTTGTTGCTAAGATTCAGGAAGCAAACTCATTATTGGCTTTCTAGGTATGCTACCAACTCTGAATTCATTCTTCATTTCTACTATTTGAACCTAGATATAGATTTTAATATTGCTTTGAGTATTTCCTACAAATGCTTTGATACCAAAACCTTTTGGTTAAAGTAGACTTTACTGATCATTTCATTTCAAAGTCATATTATACCCGGCATTTTAAAAATCCCTTACAACTTCCCATATCACAATTTGTTTTCACCACAGTCCCCTCTTTACATATACATCAATAGGGATTCTCTTCTTTTTGGAAAAATTATTAAAGAGTCTCTATGAATGCAGCTCCTGGCCCCGAACTTAAAAATTTAGTAAAATAGCTCTTTCAGAGTTGTCATGTAGATAAGCTATCTTTCATAAAACTAAGATATAAGTACCATGGGGTCTCTCCCAAATTGAATCTGTGGGAAAGTCTCTATACTGTGCCCAGAATCTCTCCTCTATTCAAAAAGTGGTTTTGAAGGGCAGAACAAGATGGCAGACCAGATGAGTCATTCAGCTGAGCTCTCCTAGAACTACTGGGGAAAAAGATAGATCCCAGCAATCCCTGGCAAGGGGGTCTTACCCAGAGTCATAGCTAAGGGAGCACAGTGCAGAGATGGTGAGCTGGACACAGTGTATGATTCAGAGTGGTGGAAATCTGATGAACTAGACAGGTGAATGCCAGATAGAGTGAATTTGCCATAGGTTTGGTGGCTTGCAAGGCAACCACACTGAGAAAGTCATGGCATCCAGGGGGCTGCCATTGTGGTAAGGCCGTGAGAAGGTCTTAGCAGTGGTCTAAATCATGGCTGTATTAGTTCTACCTGCCGGGATAAGAACTAAACTCTTGGGACAGGCTAAGGAACTTCCATAGCACACAAGACCTAGAGTCAGGGGGCACTGTGAGACCTTCTCCTGATGAATTGCTGTGAACATTAAGATCACAACCCAGCAGGATCTGAATTCTGAGGAAATAATCAGGCATTGCCAAAGGCAACAAAGTTTGGAAGAAGGAATACAGATGTTGCTGGATGTACTCTCTGTCTCCTAAAAAGTAAAGACAATGACAACTGGTGATGTGGCTACATATTGTAACATACTGTCATTAAGAGCAAAGACTTCTGTTTGAAACAAAGGAGGCACTGAGAAGGAAAAGGGAGAACAAAGAGGTGAACAAAAAGAATGAACAAATGAGAAGGAACCAACAACAAAAAAATCAGGCAACATAAAAAACAAAAACCAAGGAAATCCATGTGAGGGAACATGAGGTAGCTACTGCAAAAGACTCCAACAATAAAGAATTAAAGGACTTTCCAGAAGGGGGATTTAAAATATGTATGATAAAGACAATAAAAGTAATGGACAAGAAAATGGAAAGACCAAAACAAAAGTCAGACAAGAGATATGTAAAATACAGAAAAATATGGCAGAGCTTAAGGAAATAAAGGAGACAATCAGGGAATGTAAAGATCATGGAGAAGAAAGAACCTCAGACTAAAGGAAAAAGGTTTCAAGTTAAGCCAAGTAGTTAAAGAGCCATAAGAGAGAAAAATCAGAGCAGATGTTTTGAAACCTATGAGACTCCATGCAGCGTTCAAACACACAAATAATAAGGATTCCTGAAAGGAAAGAAGATTGTCCCAAAGGAATGGAAGCCCTACTGGAGACTATCATAAATAAAAACTTCTCAAATTTTACTAAAGACCCTGACATACTCCTTTCAGATGGATTTTGAACACCAGCTCATCTCAACTCTAACAGAGCCTCTCAAAGACATATTGTAATGAAACTTTCCAAAGTCCATATGAAGGAAAAAGTTCTGCAAGCAGTCAGAAGTAAGTGCCAACTGACCTACAGAGGTAGAGCCATAAGAATGACAGCAAACTTTTTAACTAAAACATTCCAAGCCAGCAGACCATAGTCATCAATCTTCAACATCCTTAAATAAAACAATTTTCAGCCCACAATTCTGTATCCTGCTAAACTAAGCTTCAAAACTGATGGAGAAACCAAATCTTTTGCAGATATACAAGCAATGAGGAAATTCACCACAAGACCAGCTCTACAGGAAATACTTAGACCTATTTTCAACACTAACTGCACAATGGACCACCAGCAAAGTAAAGACCAGAAATTAAAGGCCACAACTTATCTTCAACAGTGGTGCAAAGGATAAAACTACACAACAGACATTCACAAAATGAGATGAAAAGGACTCCACCACATGTATCAATTCTCTCAATAAATGTCAATAGACTGAATTCACCACTGAAGAGGCACAGGCTGGTTGATTTGATTATAAAAAAACAAAACCAAAAACAAAACAAAACAAGTCATCTACACACTATCTCCGAGAGACACACCTAGCCTTGAAGGATAAATCAAGACTTGGGGCTAAGGGTTGGAAAACAGTATTTCAAGCAAATGGAAATCAGAAGAAAGGAGTGGTTGCAATCTTATTTTCAGATACAAGCAGATTTAAAACAACTAAGGTTAAGAAAGACAAATATGGACACTTCCTACTGCTCAAAGGAAAAATACTAAAAGAAAACATCTCAATTGTAAATATTTGTGCACCCAACATATTTGCTCCCAGATTTATGAAAAAGACCTTGAGGGGTCTAAGCAATATGATATCCCATAACACCGTAATAGCCAGCGACATCAACATGCCTCTGACAGAACTGGATTGATCCTCTAAACAGTAACTAAACAAAGATACAAATGACTTAAATGTGACCCTAGACAAATAAGATTAATAGGCATATACAGAGCACAACAACCCAAAGCTAAGGAGTATACATTTTTCTCATCAGCCCATGGTATGTACTACAAAATAGACCACATCCTAGGATACAAATCAAACCTCAGCAAAGTTAAAAGAATAGAAATTATACCTTATATCTTCTCAGAACACTGGGCAATAAATGTGGTACTCAACTCCAACAAAAAAGTTCATCTCAAAACACAGGTATAGAAATTAAATAACCACAAGTTGAATGATAAATGGGTTCAGAAACAGATAAATAGCAGATCATTAAATTCCTCAAACACAACAACAATGAAGACATAAGTTCCTAAAACCTGAGGAATCGGCAAAAGCAAGCGTAAGAGGAAAATTTATCTTATTAGATGCTTACAGTCAAAAAACAGAAAGAGAGGGGCAGCATCTGTGGCTCAAAGGAGAAAGGCCCTGGCCCCATATGCCAGAGGTGGTGGGTTCAAACCCAGCCCCGGCCAAAAATGGCAAAAAAAAAAAAAAAGAAAAGAAAAGAAAAAGAAAGAGAGCACATCAGGAAACATATGAACCATCTTATGGAATTGGAAAGTAAAGAAAAATCTAATCCCAAAACCAGCAGAAGAAAAGAAATTAACACAATTAAATCAGAGATTAATGAAACTGAAAATAAAAGAATCATACAGAAAATAAAATAACAAGAATTTGGTTTTTTTGAAAAAATAAATAAACCTTTGACCAGACTAACTAGAAACAGAAACGTAAAATCTCTAGTAATCTCAACCAGAAATTACAAAGGAGAAATAACAACAGAAGCGACAGGGATAAAAGACAACATCTCTGAGTGCTCCAAGAAACAGTATGTCCAGAAATTTGGCAATGTGCATAAAATGGATCAATATCTGGAATCATATCCTCCCCCTTGACTTAAACAAGAGGAAAAATATCTCTTTAACAGATCAATTGCAAGAACTGAGATTAAAGTAACAAAAAAGTTCTCCCAACAACAAAAAAAAAATGCCCTGGTCCAGATGGCTTCTCACCAGAATTCTGTCAAAACTTCAAAGAAAAGCTTATTCCCATACTGCAGAAATTATTCCAAAAAAATTGAAGAGGAAAGAATCTTCCCCAACATGTTCTATGAAGCAAACATCACCCTGTTACTAAAATCAGGAAAAGACCCAACTAAAAAGGAGAACTTCAGACCAATTTCACTAACGAATATAGAGGCAAAAATTTTCAACAAAATCCTAGCCAATAGATTACAGCTTATAAAAAAAGTCATACATCAGGATCAAGTAGGTTTCATCCCAGGGATCCAAGGCAGGTTTAACACACAGAAGTCCATAAATGTAATTCACCACATCAACAGGAGCAAAAACAAAGACCATATGATCCTGTCAATAGATGCAGAAAAAGCATTCGAGAAAATTCATCATCCTTTTCTAAGTTGAACACTTAAGAACATAGGGATAGGTGACACCTTCCTTCCTTCCTTCCTTCCTTCCTTCCTTCCTTCCTTCCTTTCATTGTTCGGGATACATTGAGGGTACACGATATGTCACACACTGAAACCCAACCCCCTCCCTCCTTCCCTCTCTCTGCTCTTCCTTCCCCCCCCATCTCTCTCTCTTTAATGGCTCTCCCCTTCCCATAACCCCACCATGTAGTAGGTCATTAATTGTCCTCATATCAAAATTGAATACATAAAATTCATGCTTCTCCATTCTTGTGATGCTTTACTAAGAATAATGTGTTTCACTTCCATATAGGTTAATACAAAGGCTGTAAGGTCTGCATTTTTTTAATGGATGAAGAATATTCCATTGTATACGTATACCATAGCTTATTAATCCATTCCTGAATTGGGGAGCATTTAAGCTGTTTCCACATTTTGGCAACTGTAAATTGAGCTACAATAAACAGCCTACTGCAAATATCCTTATAATAAAACACTTTTTTTTCCCCTTCTGGATAGATGCCCAGTAATGGGATTGCAGGATCAAAGGGGAGGTCTAGCATTAGTTCTTTGAGGGTTCTCCATACTTCCTTCCAAAAAGGTTGTATTAGTTTACAGTCCCACAAAGCAGTGTAAAAGTGTTCCTTTCTCTTCACATCCATGTCAGCATGTGCAGTTTTGAGATTTTGTGATGTGGGCCATTCTTTCTGGGGTTAGATGATATCTCAGGGTGGTTTCAATTTGCATTTCTCTAATAATTAAGGATGATGAGCATTTTTTCATATCTTTGCTGGCCATTCATCTGTCTTCTTGAGAGAAGGTTCTGTTCATCTCTCTTCCCCATTGATCTATGGGATTGTTGGCTTTTTTTTTGATGTGGATAAGAATCCTCTATAGATCTTAGTTATTAAGCTTTTGTCCAATTCAAAATATGCAAACATCCTTTCCCATTGTGTAGGTTGTCTATTTGCTTGGTTGTTATCTCCTAAGCTGTACAAAAGCTTTTCAGCTTAAGTTCCATTTATTTGTTTTGGTTATTATTACAATTGCCATGGCAGTCTTTTTGATAAAGTCTTTTCCCAGGCAGACATCTTCCATTGTTTTTCCTATGCTTTCTTTTAGGGTTTTTATTGTTTTATACCTTAAATTTAAGTCCTTTATCCATTTTGAATCTATTTTTGTGAGTGGAGAGAGGTGCAAGTCCAGTTTCAGTTTTTTGCATGTGGATATCCAGTTCTTCCATCACCATTTATTGAATGGGGATTCTTTCCCCCATGTATGTTCTTGTTTGGTTTACCAAAGATTAGGTGGTTGTAAGTTTATAGTTTAATTTCCTGGTTTTCTATTTGATTCCAAATGTCTAAGTCTCTATTTTTGTGCCAGTACCATGCTGTCTTGACAATTATGACCTTCTGGTACAACCTAAAATCTGATATGCTGATGCCCCCAGCTCTGTCTTTATTGCTAAGAACTGCCTTTGCTTTATGGGTTTTTTTTCTGGTTCCATACAAAATGCAGAATTCTTTTTTCCAAGTCTTGAAAGTACGATGTTGATATTTTAATAAGGATGGCATTGATTTGGCAGATTGCTTTGGGAAATATAGACATTTTAACAATGTTGATTTTTCCCAGTCATGAACATGGTATGTTCTTCTATTTATTAATATCTTCTGCTATTTTCTTTCTTAGGGTTTCATAATTTTTTAATACAGGTCCTTCGCCTCTTTTGTTATGCGTATTCCTAGGTATTTCATTTTCTTTGAAACTATTGTGAAAGAAGTTGTGTCATTAGTTAGCCTCTCATCTTGGCTGTTATTGGTGTATACAAAGGCTACTGACTTGTGCACTTGATTTTATATCCGGAGACATTACTGTATTTTTTGATGACTTCCAGAAGTCTTGTGGTTGAGTCTTAAATATAAGATCATATCATCAGCAAAGAGGGAGATTTTGACTCCTCTGCTCCCATTTGGATGCCCTTCATTTCCTTGTCTTGCCTGATTGTATTGGCTAGGACTTCCAGCACTATGTTGAATAGTAGTAGTGACACAGGACAACCTTTTCTGGCTCCAGTTCTAAGTGGAAAAGCTTTCAATTTAACTCCATTCAGTAAGATATTAGCTGTGGGTTTGTCATAGATGGCTTCAATCGGTTTAAGAAATGTGCCACCTATGCCTATACTCTTCAATGTGCTAATTAGAAAAGGATTTTATCAAATGCTTTTTCTGCTTCTATTGAAAGGATCATATGGTCTTTGCTTCTGTTGATACAGTGAATAACATTTATGGACTTGTGTATGTTAAACCTGCCTTGTTTCCCTGGGATAAAACCTACTTGATCATGATGTATGACTTTTTTGATGATAAGCTGTAATCTATTGGCTAGGATTTTGTTGAAAATTTTTGCCTCTGTATTCATTAGTGAAATTGGTCTGAAGTTCTCCTTTTTAGTTGGGTCTTTTCCAGGTTTTGGCATTAGGTTGACGTTTGCTTCATCGAACATGTTGGGGAAGATTCCTTCCTCCTCGATTTTTTTGGAATAACTTCTGCAGTATGGGAATAAGCTCTTCTTTGAAGGTTTGATAGAATTCTGGTGTGAAGCTATCCAGATCAGGGCATTTTTTTGGAGGGGAGGAGATTTTTTATTGCTTCTTTGATCTCAGTGCTTGAAATTGGTCTGTTCAGGAGACCTATTTCTTCCGGGCTAAGTCTACAGAAAGGATGTGATTCCCAATATTGATCCATTTCCTTCACATTGTCAAATTTCAGGGCATAGAGTTTCTGATAATATTCAGAGATAATCTCTTGTATCTCTGTGGCATCAGATGAAATTTGACAATGTGAAGGAAATGGAACAATATTGGGCATTATTTTGCCTTTATCATTTCTGATTGAGGTTACTAGAGATTTTACTTTCTTATTTCTAATTAGTCTGGCCAAAGGTTTACCTATTTGATTTATTCTTTCAAAAAGCCAACTCCTTGTTTTGTTAATTTCCTAAATGATTTTTTGTTTTCAATTTCATTAGTCTCTGATTTAATTTTGGATATTTCTTTTCTTCCACTGGGGTTAGGCTTAGATTGTTCTTCTCTTTCCTATTCCATAAGATGGCTTGTGAGTTTGTTGATGCACCCTCTTTCTGATTTTTGGATGTAGGCTTGTAAAGCAATAAATTTTCCTCTCAGGACTGCTTTTGCTGTATCCCACAGGTTTTGATAGCTTGTGTCTTCATTGTTATTATGCTCAAGGAAGTTAATGATTTCTTCTTTTATTTCTTCCTTCCTTCCAACTATCATTCAGCATAAGGTTGTTTAATTTCCATGCCTTTGTGTGAGGTTGAACAATTTTGTTGTAGTTAAGCTCCACCTTTAATACCTTGTAGTCTGAGAAGATACAAGGTAAAATTTCATTTTTTTAAATTCTGTTGGGATTTGTTTCATGTCCTAGTATATAATCAATTTTGGACACTGTTCCATGGGCCAATGAGAATAATGTATATTCTTTAGTCTTGGGATGGAGTGTTCTGTATGCATCTATCAAGTACACTTGTTCTAGGGTCTCATATATGTTCCTTGTATCTTTGTTTAATTTCTGTTTAGAGGATCTATCCAGCTCTATAAGAGGAGTGTTAAAGCCCCCTGTTATTATGGTGTTATAGGACATCACATTGCTCAGACTAATTAAGGTCTGTTTCAAGAATCTGGGAGCATTGAAATTGGGTACAAAATATTTAGCATTGAAATGTCTTCTTGTTGTATTGTTCCCTTGACCTTATGAAGTGTCTGTGTTTTTGTTTTTGTTTTTCATTTTAGTTGCTGTAAATCTGCTTGTATCTGAAAATAAGATTGCAACCCCTCTTTTCCTCTGAAATCTGTTTGCCTGAAAAATTGTCTTCCATCCCTTAACTCTGAGTTTTAATTTGTCTTTTGAGGCTAAGTGTGTTTCCTGCAGATAAAAAATGGATGGCTTGTGCTTTTTAATCCAACCAGCCAATTTATGCCTCTTCAGTGGGGAATTCAAGCCATTAATATTTATTGAGATAATTGATAAGTGTAATAGGGTTCTAGTCATCTTATTTTCTGAAAGTCCATTGACTAGTTTTACCTTTTGCACATTGTGGAAGCTAGTTTCTGGCCTTTAATTTCTGGTTGCTTACTTTGCTGGTGGTCCGTTGTGATGTTCAGTGTGTAGAACAGGTTGAAGTATTATCTCTAAAGCTGGACTTGTTATGGCAAATTTCCTCAATGTTTGCATATCAGTAAAAGATTTGATTTCTCCATCAATTTTAAAGCTTAGCTTAGCAGGATATAGAATTCTGGGCTGGAAATTGTTTTGTTTATGAAGTTAGATGACCATTGTCTTCTGGCTTGAAAAGTTTCATCAGAGATGTCCATCATCACCTTGATGGATTTGCCCCTGTAGGTGACTTGGCACTAACGTCTGGCACCTTGCAAAATCCTTTCTTTTGTCCTGAAGTTTGACAGGTTCATCACAATGAGTCTTTGATAACCTCTGTTTGAGTTGAGATGACCTGGGTCTGATATCCCTCTGAAAGGAGTGTGTCAGAATCTTTGGTGATATTTGGTAAATTTTCCTTTATAATAATTTCTAGTATGGTCTCTATTCCTCTAGGGCATTCTTCTTCCCCTTCCAGGGTATCTATAACTAGTATGTTTGAATGCTTCATAACGTCCCGTAATTCCGTCAGTGAACATTCTGCTTTCTCTCTTTTTTTTTTCTACCTCTCTAACTATCTGAGTTATCTGAAGACCTTTGTCCTCTACATCTGAGATTCTTTCTTCTACATGGTCTAATCTGTCACTGATACTTTCTATTGCATCTTTAAGTTCCCTAATTGACTGCTTCAATTCTTTCAGCTCTGCTCTATCCTTTCTATTTTCTTCATGTTGTTTATCACTCATTTGATTCTGTTATTTTCCACTTTCTCAGCAACGTCCTTCATTTTTTTTTGTTATTTTCCACTTTCTCATCAATTTCCTTCATTGTTTTAACTATCCATACTTTAAATTCCCCTTCTGTCATTGCTAACATTTCCTTATAGTTGGAATCTTCTTCAATAGCTACCTCATGATCCCTTGTGGAAGGGTTTCTGGATTGGTTTTTCATGTTGCCAGAATTTTTCTGCTGATTCTTCCTCATAAGTGTTTTCTTCTATCAGTTTCCTTGCCCTAATTTTCCTTTCACTTCCTCTTGCTCTTTAATTTATGTGCCTCTGGCCTAAGGTTTTGATGTGTCTTTTTGGTACAGGACTAAAAGGATGAGAAGATTGAAGGGCAAAAATGGAATAAAGATTTTACAAAAAGAAATAATAGATAGGAGAAGGGGTGAGTAAAAGGAAATATTGGAAAAATGAATGGAGTCACAGAAAGAGAGAGACAGGAGTAATAAATGTGTACATTAGGGTACTTTGACCCACACTTTCAAAACCTCCAGCCTCTGTGGGTGCTGGGTTGGGTAGTTACCTTGAGGTCAACAGCTCTTTGCCAGCCTGAATGACACAGTATCCCATCTCCACCAAATAAAGAGGAAAGACAAAAATACTATGAATCAAACCTAAACAAACAGAAAACCTTACACGATAAAATAAGGGGAACAACCAAATAAAAGGGGTGAAAGCACTAGCAAAAATGCAGTTCTTATTATCAAAGAAGGCAATAATTAAAAATTATATTTAAACTAGAAAAGTGAAGAAATGTAAAAAAGAAAAATCTAGGGGGAAACATTGAAATAAAAAATAGTAAAAAGCAAAACAAAGCAGTATACATATCTTGCTGAATATTGTCTTGGCAATTGGTGATCTTCTAGTGTATGAGATGCTAATCACATTGTTGATTCAGCTGTATGACATGGACACTAGAGCCCTCTGCTGACTTCTTTACCCTCAAACCTTGCAAGGTTGAGAGATTAAATCTCTCCTCAGCCCACTTAAAAGACACTTTAAGCTGTTAACCTTGGCTAAGCAGAGCTTTCCCAGGAAAATACTTTTTGCTGGGATCTCTCCTGAAGTGGTTGCCCACTTCTCCAGTGCACCAGAACCAGCCTCAATCTATGCCCCTGAGGGTTCAGGCTGCAAGGTAGCCCTCCTACTGCCAAATACTGAAAGCTCCACTCTTCCCCAGAGTCTCAGTCCTGGCCTTTGCCCCTGCTCACAGTCACTAGATCACTCACCCAAGGTCTCCCAGACGAAGCCTAGCTCTGCAACCCTGAGGATGGAGCCGACTTGTGCAGTTCAGCCACAACGGCTTTGCACAAGCCCACAGCCAAATAATGTTAGCTCTGTTCAAGCCCAGAGGCTCAGTCCACAACCCTGGACAATGCTTAAAGTCATCCACACTGTCAGCCAAGATCTCCCAAGGTAGTTGAACCAAGTGCCCAAGTCCAAAAAACAAAACAATCCACAAGGAAGGCTTTTCCTGTCTGCAATCTCGCTGCTGTTGTAGTTACAGCTGCAGCAGCCTCAGCCTGATCACAAGCATTTGCCAGTTCGCCACTGCTTTTGTACTCCTCCTGAGGTCCAGAAGTCTCTCACTATCTCCCTGCATCCCTAAAGGGATGTTTCTGGGTAAAGCCCACAAGCCAGAGATGCCTGGAGTCTTCTCTCCACAATCTCAGTGTGTCCAGTTGCAAAGAAGCTGTTATTCAGCCACCATCATGCTCGTCTCCCACAAAATACATTTTAACTTAGATGTTCTGAAACTCTTACTGGCAGAGCCTAAGGGTTCCAGAAATATTTTACATAAATTTTATTTTTAAAAATTTTTCTTAATGAATTTACCAATTAATAATACACAATTCAAATTCTAATATATCAAACAACAAATTTTAACCTCTTTTTTAAACATTTTTAACATTGTATTTTAAGCATTGTTCATTAAAAATGTGGAGACATTCCCCTCTTTTACCCAAGGAATGAGCCCCCCCCCCATTGCACGTTTAACAATCTCCAAGGTACTTTTCTATGCACCCTAAAGTTAAGAACGATTGTGGTTCAGAGTCCAAGCTTGTAGTCCCAGAGTACCCCGGCTGAAATTCATTGTTCACCACGCAGCAGCCCTCCCCAACCCTCTGATCTAGTTGGGAAAATTCCTTTAGAAGTAAAAACTCATTTTCATGGAGTTTTGAGCTGTGGTGGAAGGTGTCTTTTTAAAACATTGCGGAGGTAAGAGCTACCATCTGCACCAACCCCGTGGCTGTTCTTAGTACAACTGCATCAATATTTCCATCTCAAAAATGAGACTTGGGGCCAAATGACTTAGAAGGCAATTCAGCTTCTAAGCTAAGAATGTCTAGGACAAGTGAACCCGGAGACATCCAGTGCTACTGACAATTTAAGGGAATCCCACGTGTGACAAGAAAGGAAATCAGGACAAGCAGAAAGGAATGGAAGCAGGTGGATCGATGACATTACTCCTGTTCAGTAGGTGCTGAGAATCGGGACAAAATAGTCCCTGGAATAAACATGGCGCCCACCGCGACAGGGCATAATCACCACCAAATATTCTCCGCCCCATCCCATTTTATAAATCATGGCACCGTCCTCAAAGAAATTTGGGTGCGAAGGGAGGAGACTCTGTCAACTAGCTGCAGTGCACCGAGGCTCAGGATGCACTATCAGACTGAGCAAGGATTACATAACACAAGGGGTCTGCTAACCGTTCATTTTTCTCCTCCAGCTCGAAAGGAACCGCCCGTTACTGTCCCGAGCGGGGGTGGGACAGCCGGGAGCCACTACCCCCAGGGGGCCGGTACCCCGCCGCTGCCCACCCTCTTCCCGGCGCGCCTTGCCTCCGCACCCGCCGCGCCCGCGGTCTAGCTGCCGCCCGCGCCCCACCCCTTCCCCAGCGGGCCGCCACCGCGCCCGCGCCGCCCACTCCGCCGAGACCCAAATTTTAACTTCTTTATGAGATCTCCATCCCAATAACTTGCATTTTCAAATTGTTATGTTTTCCATAGATCTTGGAATAAAACAGTTCATGACATCTCCAGAATATATTTAAAAATTTTGCAAATGTGCTATTGATTAAGAAATTTACAGTTCTGACCTGGTCTTTAACGTTGTCCTAATCGTGATTATGAAAGTAAATTGTATAAGCCAATCTATGACTACAATGCAGCCATGCTACACTCAGTTAAATACCCATGGAGACACAGGAATAAGTTCTCAGCACATATTTGACTCAATAATAATATGTGTAGTCACAATAGAAAGAAGTATGAGATTTTATTCATTTTAGTTTTTTTGAAAATATTTCTTTCTTATCCAATTAATGTATTTATGACAAGAAATCAAATCAGTTGAAACTAATACCAAGATTGCAAAGCAAGTTGTGCTATTTATTTTTAAAAAGCTGTTATCATTTGCAAATACTTATCTGAGCAAATCAGAACTTACTCTATTTTTAACTAAGATATATGCAGAGATAAATTAGATTTGGAGTTATGAAAACAGACTAATTGTTCTCATCCAATGGACATATAATTACTAAGTGTTGTAGAAAATATCTACTAATAAATTTATATATTTATTTTATGAATACATATATACACATAAGGGTCACTGTAACATTTAATTGGAGAAAAAGTTTCCACCTCTGACAGGTTGTTAAACTCTCGCTGTTATTAAAAGAAAAATGGAATTAAAATAAAGTTATTAGTGGCAGAGCAAGATGGAGCAAGAAAAACAGCTTTTTTTTTTTTCAAACTGAGCTGGTGAGATAGCAGAGAGAAGACTCCAGGCGCCTCAGAATTGTGGGCTTTGCTCAGAAACATCCCTTCAGAGGCACAGGGAGTCAGGGGGAGTTCAGGACCCCAAGAGGAGAATGAAAGCAGTGGAGAAGGGGCAAATGTTTGTGTTTGGTCTGAGGCCACCTGCTGTGGTGGCTGCAGGGAGCATTAGCTACAGCAGTGGTGAGAGTGTGCAGACAGGGAAGGCCTTCCCTGTGGGGTTTTTTGGACTTGGGCACTCAGTTAAGTTACCTTGGGAGACAATTGGGTGAGCAAGCATTGGGTGACTTTGAACGGAGCCCAGAGATCGAGACTGATCCACCAGGGCAGAGTGAAGTTTTCATTGTTCAGCTGCAGGCAGTATGTAGCTATTGTGGGAGAGCTGCCTTGCTAGAGCTAGGCCAGTTCTGGGAGAACTGGGGCAAGTGAGCAAGTGACCACAAACAGTGCCCAAAGACCAGGACTGAGATGCCTGGGCAGAATGGAGGTTTCATTTTTTGGCTGCAGGCCATCTGTAGCCATTGTGAGAAAGTTGCCTTGCAAGGCTTGTCCCTCGGGGTCTTAAAGCAAGGCCAGTTCCTTGCACCTTACCAGCAGGCAGCCACTTCCTAAGAGATCTGAGCAACACACCCTTTCCTGGCATAGCCATTGCCTACCCAAGGGACATGATTTGGAAAGGTCCAGGCATGTTTAAATTGGGCTGAAAGGAGATACAGACTCCCAACCCTGTGGGGTTTGAGGGCAAAGAAGACAGAAGAGGCTTCCAGTCTCAATCTTATAAAGCTGTATTGTGATTAGCATCTCATATCCCAGATCACCTGTTGCCCAGGCAATGTTCAGCAAGATATATGTACAGTTTTTGTAGTTGTTGCTGATGTTGAAGTTGTTATTGTTAGAATGTCTGTTTGTATTTTATTTTCAAAATTTTTTTCTTTTTTTCTTTCTCAAATTTTTCTACCCAGATTATTTTTCTTTTTTACTTCATGTTTTTCATGTAAATGTTTTCATTGTTGTCTTCTTTAATAATAAAGAATTTAAAACAGTACAATGTACCCCATGACTGTATTAATATACACAGCTATGATTTAGTAAAAAAAAAATTAAAAATAAACTTTCAATCTTATTGAAGAAAAAAGAATTTATTTTTGCTAGTTTTTCTGCCCCTGATATTTGTTTTTTCACCCAATTTTATCTTTTAAGGATTTTTGTATGTTTGTTTGTTTTGGTTTGATTTATACTATTTGTGTTTTTCTTCTTCATTTGTTGGAGGTGGGGATCTTTCTCTGCTAAGGCTGGCAAAGAGCTACAGACATCAAGAGACCCACAGAACCCAGACCTCCAGAGGCTGGGAATTATGGGTGTGGGTCAAAGTACCCTATAGTAGACCACTATTACTCCTGTCTCTCTATTTCTATTCCTGTCTTCGTTTTGAAAACTTTCTTTTTACTCCCCACTTTCCTTTTTGTTTTCTCTCTTTTTTTCATCCTTTATCTCCTCCTTGTTCTTTACACTAGTCATACTTTTAGTTCTTTACCAAAGGACACCTAAACACCTTAGGTCAGAGACATGGTAACTTAAAGAGCAAGAGGCAATAAAATGAAAAAGTAGGACAAGGAAACACATAAAAAGGAAACACTCACGAGTAAGAAGTAGCAGAAAAATCCCAGCAACATTAAAAACCAGAGGATAGCAAACGTCCCCCACACACACACCAAGAATCTCAGGTAGCTACTGCAGAATATTCCCCCTATAAAGAAATGTTAGAATTAACAGAAGGGGAATTTAAAATATGATGGAAAAATCAATGAAGGAAATTGCTGAGAAGGTGGAAAGTAACCAAAAGGAAATCCAAAAACAGAATCAAATAAGAGATGAACGATGTGAAGAATATAGAAAGGATATAGTGGAGCTGAAGGAATGGAAGCAGTCAGTAAGGGTAATTAAAGATGCAGTAGAAAGTATCAATAACAGACTAGACCATGCAGAAGAAAGACTCTCAGAGGTAGAGGATAAAACTCTTAAGCTAACTCAGACAGTTAAAGAGACAAAATAAAAGTAACAGAAAGCGGAACATTCACTGACAGAATTGTGGGACTTCTGGGGCATCCAAAAATATGAGTTATGGGTATCCCAGAAGGGGAAGAAGAATGCCCCAAAGGAATGGAGGCCCAACTAGAGGATATCATAAATGAAAATTTCCCAAACATCACCAAATCTTCTGACACACTCCTTTCAGAGAAATATCAAACTCCAGGTCATCTCAACTCAAATTGAACTTCTCCAAGAAATGTTATCATGAACCTGTCCAAAGTCAAGACAAAAGAGAAGATTCTGCCAGCTACCTGGACTTAGACACAATTGACCTACAAGGGCAAATCTAACAGGGTGACTGTGCACTTCTCAAATGAAAGTTTTCAAGCCAGAAGACAAAGGTCATCTACCTTTAATCTGCTTAAACAAAACAATTTTCAGCCCAGAATTCTACATCCTGCTAAGCTAAGCTTTAAAATTGATGGACAAATCAAGTCTTGATGTTATATGTTATAAATCTATATGTTATATGCAAACATTGAGGAAGTTTGCCATAACAAGGACAGCTATATGGGAAAAACTGAGACCTTTTCTACACACTGACCACCACAATGGACCACCAGCAAATTAACATTAGAAACTAAAGGACAGAACTTAGCTTTCACAATGATGCAGCAGATAAAACTAAGCAATGGACTTTCACAAAATACAGATGAATAGAACTTTAACATACTTAGTAAATATCTCAATAAATGTTAATCGTTTCATTTTCCCACTGAAGAGACACAGGCTGGGTGATCGGATAAAAAGACCAAGCCATCTATTTGCTGTCTACAGGAGACACACCTAGCCTTGAAGAACAAATTAAAACTCAGAGTTAAGGGATGGAAGACAATTTTTCAACCAAATGGAAGTCAGAAGAAAAGAGGGGTTGCCATCTTATTTTCAGTTACAAGTGAACTTAAAGCAACTAAAGTCAAAAAAGACGAACACAGACACTTTATATTGGTCAAGGCAACAATAGAAAAAGAAGAGATTTGAATTCTAAATATTCATGCACTCAAATGCTCCCAGATTCTTGAATACCTGGCATCACACCCTCTCTCTATACTTAGACAATAGGAAATAGATCTCCTGACCAGACCAATTTCAAGCCCAGAGATAAAAGAAACAGTAACAAATATCCCCCCCAAAAAATATCCTGCTCTGGATGACTTCACTCTAGAATTCTATCAAAACTTCGAAGACAAGCTTATTACCATACTGCAGAAATTATTCCAAAAAATTGAGGAGAAAGGAATCTCTCCCAACACATTTCTTAAATTGATAGAGGCCATCTACAGCAAACCCACAGCCAATACTGTATGAATGGAGTTAAATTGAAATTATTTCCACTCAGATCAGGAACCAGGCAAGGTTGCCCAGTGTCTCCATTGCTCTAACATTGTAATGGAAGTTTTAGCCATCGCAATTAGGGAAGAAAAGGCAATCAAGGGTATCCATATAGGATCAGAAGAGATTAAACTTTCACTCTTTGCAGATGATATGGTTGTATACCTGGAAAATAACAGAGATTCTACTACAAAACTTTAGAAGTGATCAAGGAATACAACAGCATCTCAGGTTACAAAATCGACACTAATAAATTGGTAGCCTTTATATATACCAACCACAGTTAAGCTGAAAAAATAGTCAAAAACTCTATTCTGTTCACAATAATGCCAAAAAAGATGAAATATTTGGGATTTTACTGAGCAAAGGATGTGAAAGATCTCTATAAAGAGAACTATGAAACTTTAAGAAAAGAAATAGCCGGAAATGTTAACGAATGGAAAAACATACCATGCTCATGGCTGGGAAGAATCCACATTGTTAAAACGTCCATACTACTCAAAACAATATATAATTTTAATGAAATCCCTATTAAAGGTCCACTGTCACACTTTAAAGATCTCAAAAAAAATAATTCTTCATTTTATATGGAAAATAGGGCTGGCGCCTGTGGCTCAATCGGCTAAGGCGCCAGCCACGTACACCTAAGGTGGCAGGTTCGAATCCCCAGCCCGGGTCCGCCAAACAACAATGATGGCTGCAACCAAAAAATGGCCAGGCGTTGTGGTGGGCACCTGTGGTCCCAGCTACTTGGGAGGTGGAGGCAGGAGACTCGCTTGAGCCCAGGAGTTGGAGGTTGCTATGGGCTGTGATGCCATGGCACTCTACCCAGGGGATAGCTTGAGGCTCCGTCTCAAAAAAAAAAAAAAAAAAAAAAAGAAAAGAAAAGAAAACCAGCAAAGGTTGATATGTCTCTGAGGTTGGAGAAGCCCACCCACCATAATTGCAGCTCCCTTCTCTAGCACACCGAATGACTATAAATTATGAAATTATATGTCCTAATGCCTGGCACTGAGGAACATCAGAGCAGTAGCTTGGTGAATGGCCAGCCCCCTTCCCACTCCTCCTCTCAGGCTCTCAGGCAATAGCCTACCTCTCAAAATAGAGGCTAAAAATCCAGGCTCACACTCTTCTGGTCTACCTTGTGTCTATGATGTAGGCAAATTAACAAAGCCTGGTCAAAGGAAATTTGAGAAAAGGTGTGGGGGGGGGCAGTTCTGGAAAAAGATTTCCTCCCTCATACAAAAACAAGCATGCTTTAGTGGTGTCTGCATGTGATGCCTGGAATTGCCACAACTCACACCCAACAGTGAGGGCCAAGCGTGGCCAAGTGGAGAGACAGAAAGAGCTTGGGCCTTTGGCAGCATCCCTGAGCTGCAGTTAGTCCTGGAACATGTGTGGGCTAAGTAACCCTTGTGGCTGAGGCCACCCTTAGTTGGGTCTTCTGTTCCTTGCAGGAGAAAACATCCTATTTAACATAACAGAGAATGGGGCTGAGAGCCAGGAAGCACTGACCTGGTCAGGACTCTGCAGCTAACAAGTTGTGTGATTCTGGGCCAGTTGCAAACCTGTCTGGGTTATAGGGTCTCAGTTTATTGAAGAGGATTAGTAATTGCTGCCCTACTTCCTTTGAAGATTATTTGTGAGACCACGTGAAACCTGTTTTTGATCTCCACCTCCTGCTTTGTTCTGGAGGTATAGAAATGGATAAAATACGATACAGAGGCCAAGGTGGGAGTGATCACTGTGTCAAGGGGCAGAAAGGAGTTCGCGGAGAATTGACTCAGAGGAGAGGACGAGGGGAAGCAAGGTGAAGGCGAGTGGGATAGGCAGACATGGCCCCATCATTTCTTCCTCTGTAAAGTGAATGAGCTGAGCCACGTGACTTCCCAAGTTCCCTTCCAAGACCAAGATTGTAGAAACCAAGTGGAGCTGTGGCTAGATCTCGGTTCTCGGTGACACGTGCTTGTCTCTGAGCCACAGGTCACTTGGCATCCTGGCTATTTCCTTGTCCAGCCACCCACAAGGGCAGGGACTGTGTCTAATTCCTCTCTACATCCCCAGAATATAATAACAAAAATTAGTGGTTGATAGACTAACAACAAATGAATAAATTTAAAGAATACATGAAAGGAATGAAACATTTTGCACTGTGTTATCCAGAATAATAAAATACAGAGGGTTTTCACAAGGAACCCTTTCAACACATCACATGTAAATAAGTAAAATGCAATGTAACATTACAGAATAACATAATATCTCCATTCTCAGAGTCAAGTGGCTACCTAATTTTCTTATGAATATGCAAGGTATTTACCAGTAAAAGGGAGTAGTCAATGAACTTCCTTAAAAACTATTTTCCCAAAGAGGAAATGAAAGGATAAACTATAAAAAATCGAGATGCCTAGTATGAAGAGGCTATCTGATGACTTGAAAATTAGGTTGCTTATGTTTGAGTTTGTAATGAGGCTTTCAGAGAAAAATGCAAACACTAAAAGGATTTTCTTTTAGAACAAATGTGAGGCAGACCATAAAAGACATAGCTGGTCTCTGAAAATAGATAGCTGTGTCTGCTTTCTAAGTAAATCTCACTGCTGCATAGTCAAGGTAGGACTTATTTTTATCCATGTTCTTTAAAAAATGTGACTTGTCTACCAGGAGCACGATAAATGATGACATGGTGTTATAGTTAATATGTCGTGGCTTCACGGCTCAGCCCCAGTCAAATCTCTTGCAGACTCCAAAGCTGGTGCCCAGAGACATCTTTCAAGATGACACAGCTGGGTTGCCAGGGTAACTCTCAGATGAGGCTCTTGCTGGCTTTGGGAGAGATTACATAAGACCAGACCAACTGGGAAGAGTCGAGGGATATCCCGGGGGTGGATGGAATTGGGGCTGTTGGCTGTTCAGCTTTCAGAATAAGGGCACAATGGTGACATTTGGAAGTGGGTGGCATTAGACACCTGGAGCTGTCATCTCAATACAAAAATCTTAGTGGCCAGACTGATGAGGAAATCTCTGGGCAACTGAGGATTCTTGTAGATAGAGAATTATAATAACATGTATCAGGAAAAGGTGACCATTTTTCTGAGAATGATTCTCACCATTCATTTTTAAGATTTCAAAGATATGGTTGATTTCCTGTTATTTTATTTTAGGGACATATGTTTTTTTTGTTTTTTTTTGTTTTTTTTTTGAGATGGAGCCTCAAGCTATCCCCCTGGGTAGAGTGCCATGGCATCACAGCTCATAGCAACCTCCAACTCCTGGGCTCAAGCGAGTCTCCTGCCTCAGCCTTCCAAGTAGCTGGGACCACAGGCACCCGCCACAA
>CAUYQV010042913.1:0-15181 GCA_963574575.1 Galagoides demidoff | reverse complement strand
AAGAAAGAAAGGAGATGGGGTGGGTAAAAGGGAATATTGGTGAAAAGAAGAGAGGCAGAAAAAGAGGGAGACAGGAGTAATAAACATGTACAGTAGGGTACTTTGACCCAATCTTAAAAACCCCCAAACTCTAGGGGTGCTCGGTTGGGTGGTTCCCTTGAGGTCAGCAGCTCTTTGTCAACCTAAGCAGACATGGCACCCCACCTCCACCAAATACAGAGGAAAAACAAAAATACTATAAACCAAACCAAAACAAACAAACAGAAAACCTTCAGGGATAAAATTGGGGGGAAAACCAAATAATAGGGGCAGAAACACTAGCAAAAATTAAGTTCTTATTATTAAAGAGGGCAACAATGGGAAATTATATTTAAACTAGAAAAATGAAGAAAGAAAAGAAAAAATATCTAGAGGGAAAATGTTGAAATTGATAGAAAAACAAAGCAGTATATATATCTTGCTAAATATTGTCTGGGCAACAGGCAATCTTCTGGGGTATAAGATGTTAATCACAATGCTAATATAGCTGTATGAGATGGAGACTGGAGGACTCTGCTGATTTGTCAAACAGAACAAGGTTGAGAGCCTAAATCTCTCCTCAGCCTGGTTAAAAAACACTTTAAACTATTAACCTCAGCTAAGCAGAAGCTTCCCCAGGAAAGCACTTGTCACTGGGATCTCTTCTGAAGTGGCTGCCCACTTACTCAATGCACCAAAACCAATCTCCCTCTATGCCCCTGAGGGCCAAGGTTGCAAGGTAGCCCTCCTACTGCCAAACACTGAGATCTCTGCTCTTCCCCAGAGTCTCAGTCCTGGCCTTGGGCACTGCTCAGTCACTAGATCACTCACCCAAGGTCTCCCAGCCCAAGCCTCACTCTGAAACCCTGAGGGTGGAACCTGTAGAGGCAGTTCTCCCACAATGACTGTGCATGGCCCACAGCTGAACAATATTAGCTCCCTTCCAGTTCAGGGGCTCAGTTTAGGCCCCTAGATAATGCTTAAAGTCATTTGCACTCTTGTCCAAATTCTCCAAAGTTAGTTCAACCAAGTGCCCAAGTCCAAAAAAGGAAAACAACCCACAGGGAAGGCTTTCCCTTGTTGCAATCTCACTGCTGTTGTAGTTTCAGCCACAAAGGGATGGCCTCAGACCAAATGGACACAACCACTTGCCAGTTCTCCACTGCTTTTGTCCTCCTCCTGGGGACCAGAAGTCTCTCTGTCTCCCTGCATCCCCAAAGGAAGGTTTCTGGGCAGAGCCCACAAGCCAGAGATGTCTGGAGTCTTCTCTCCCTAATCTCACAGCACCCAGTTGCAAAGAAGCTGTTACTCAGTCACCATCTTGCTCCCTCCCTCATATTAACAGTTTAAATCAAGGGATTGTACTAATCTCCTAGCATACCATAAGACATGAACTCTTGTTTGTCTGTATAGTTTCAGCTTATTAACTTAGCAAGGGTCAGCAAACTTTCTCTAAAGGTTCAGATTATAAATAGATAAAGCTTTGCAGATGAGATAGTCACAACTACTCAACCCTGCTCTTATAGTGTAAGAGAGGCCATGGATAGTAGATAAAAAAAATTAGTATAGCTGTGTTCCAATAAAACTTTATTTACAAAAACAGATGGCAGACTGGATTAGCTTGAGAGCCATAGTTTATTTACCCTTCAAAAAAAAAAATCTGGGAACCTTAGCATTATATTACACTCTCCAGAAGAAATTACAGGTTATGTTCAAAATTTGTTGGTCCATGACTGGTTACAGGCAGAACTGGTGGCTGCCTGTGTGTTTCCTGCTAAATATTGAGGCAGGGGAGTGAAGCAGAACTAAACTCTGCCACAGTAACTCTGTGCAGGCATTAGCCACGCAGTCTGTGATATATATGGAGCTACTGATTACAACCCCCACTGCAGTAGATGTTCCTCTTATCTACATGTCCTTGGGACAATGCATGTTGAACCCATACAGTAACCTTGTCACTTCCTTGACCTTCTGTTGTCTTTGAGGAAGGGAGCCACTAGCTCCTCCTCTCCACACCCTGCCCCCACCCCCATTTTAACAGATTCATGCTTTTGAACAATCACTGAGCTTTCATTATGGAGCATAGATGGCAAAAGGAAGACTGCTTAGGATTTTATTGCATTAAAATTTATGGGCATATGCTGACTTTCCCTGAATCATAAGACTTTCATGTGCACCCAACCCCTAAAATTATATAAAAGGAAGGCCAGAAATTGAGGCACAGGGCTCAGTTTTGGGGGTGCTAGTCGGCTGAGTCTCCTGGCTGGTGAATAAAGCCACTTCCTCTTCCAGCTGGTGGCTGAGGGTGTCTGCATGGTCTCCTGGTACAATATGACTCTGGTATGGAGCTATTTGTAGACCCATAAGTATATGATGGAATGTATGAGTGGGCATCACATTGATGCATAATAGCCCTGTGCCTATGAGTAGGTAGGGAGATAGAGTCTTGATAGACTCTGAAAAAGTGGGTTTCCTCTGGATGGGGAAGAATTGGGGAGATTAATGCATGTATCACTACACAGCTATCGATACTTTCAACTCCACTCATTCATTTTTCACATAATGCTAGGAACTGGAGATAACAAAGATAAATAGAAAACACTGTAGCGTCTTTCCCCATGGGCTCACAGCCTCGTGACAGAAAGTGATGAATACAAATAATTAGAGGAATGTAATGAATTCCATAGCAAAAGTGAGAATAAGGCCTCCAGGTAAGGAAAGCTCTGGACTTTGCATGAAGATGCTGCAGAGCCTTTGTGAAGATGACGTCATTGCATAAGTCTGTACAGACTCAACATCTGCCAGGCGAACAAAAGAGCAGATAATTCCGGGAAAACAGACCATCACTTTCTTTTCCTTGTCATCTGGCTTCTGTCTTACAGCTGTAGTAACTGCAAGACACTGATCATGAGCTGCTTTCCAGGCTGCATTTCCTCCTGGACGATTCTACCTCATTTCACACTGTTAACCACTAGCTCCTCCTCTCCACACCCTGCCCCCACCCCCATTTTAACAGATTCATGCTTTTGGACAATCACTGAGCTTTCATTATGGAGCATAGATGGCAAAAGGAAGACTGCTTAGGATTTTATTGCATTAATCAAATGAAGAAATGAAGAGAGCCTGACTTAAGACTTGTGGTGCTACTATGGAGGGGCATATATTCTGGAGTAATTAGGAAAATGGACTCCCTGAGTAGGGACCAGTTGGCTGTGGAGCTGTAGGACTTGGTGTCTCAGAGCCCTGACAAAGTAACTGACTCCCATCTCAGAGGCTCAGAGGTGCTTCCACCAATGAACATATTATAAAACAGACCCAAGGATAATTTTTCTCACTGTTTAAAGGTTTTTTTTGAAGTTAAAATACATATAACATTGGCTCGGCGCCTGTGGCTCAATCGGCTAAGGCGCCAGCCACGTACACCTAAGGTGGCGGGTTCAAATCCCCAGCCCGGGCCGCCAAGCAACAATGATGGCTGCAACCAAAAAATGGCCAGGCGATGTGGCAGGCGCCTGTGGTCCCAGCTACTTGGGAGGCGGAGGCAGGAGACTCGCCTGAGCCCAGGAGTTGGAGGTTGCTATGAGCTATGATGCCATGGCACTCTACCCAGGGGGATAGCTTGAGGCTCCGTCTCAAAAAAAAAAAAAAGAGATTGGCCGTTAATAAACCTGTTAATAAATGACAACATATATTATGATTATTGACCTATATAGTGAATGCTTCTTTTGTTTTACTTGACTATTTGCCAAATTTGTTACTCATTGTTCCTTGCATCCCCGTTCTTCTATCAGCTTTCAATGCTCTTCTTCCTTAAGTATGAATATATCCTTCAGTGATACAGTGAGGTCTAGTTGATTTCTCAGGCTTCAATACTCTGAAAGTCTATTTCATCTCAACTCGTAAATGAAAACAATAAGACCATCACTAGACATAAAGTGAGACTTGAGGACACGCGTGAGGAACAAGTCTAGAAATGTAACGGCACACACAGAGACGCTTGGCATGTGATGGCAGCTGCATTACAGATGAGCAGTCCTGGCAGATTGGCTACTTCAATAGATAAAAGGCCTCAATGTGAAAGAGCAACTTTAGAGAAAAGTTTGGAAGAAAATAGAACATAATATCTTCATAACATTGGAGTAGGAAAATGATTAAATAAGATTGAAACATACAAACCACAAAAAGGAATACATTTTAAAATCTTAAAATTAAAATAAATATGTCTGCACAATAAGTAAAATAATTAAGTGAAAAAACAAGGTACAAACTACAATACTTGCATAGCACGCAGCAGATGATCATTAGCATAGAAAGAATTCCAATGAAGCAATGCCCAATTTTTTAAAAACGGGCAAAGAATGTGAATAGGCAATTTATAGAAGTGGCTTGAATAACCAAAAACAAGTGAAAAGTGGCTAATCCATCTCAGACTCCATTGATATGCCACTCATTGCCCTGGCAAAGAAAACATTCTAATCTGAGACCTGAGAATGCTGTCAAGGCTGTGGAAGCTCTTAAAAATCATTGGACAGAGAGTGAATGAATGAACTGTTGTAATCATTTTGGAAAACAATTTTGCACTACTTAATAAAGTTGATGGTACATATAACTGCAGTCTAGGCTGTTCCACTTCTAGCTCCTTAGGAATCTTGCCAGGATGTATGAAACAAACACACACTCAGGAAGTCTTTGTACCATTTCTATAACTGCATAAAAGAACTAACATCTTAACTCCATGTGTGAATAGATAGATAAAGTGTGGTTTACCATAGGAGACTGTGTATCATTTAGAATAAGTGCTCTGGACACACCCCAGTATGGTTAAGCCTTTAGAATATGATCTATATCAAAAGCAAGGTGAAGAAGCCACTGTTCAAGTTCCCTGGGAAGCAGATGCTCCCGGCACAAGATGCACATAGAGGGTTATAGGGGAGCACCCTCAGGACCCATACTTGTAAGGAGTGAGGGGAGCAAGGCTGGCAGAGGGAGATGTGAACCCCAATGCAGTTGCAGCAGAGAGAGCCTTCAGTTAATTCCCTGGGTGGCTCTGAAGCAGGGTCCTCCCTTTAGAATCACCTTGAGATTAGGCAAGAATTCCAGGTCTTTCTACTGGCCCCTTCCTCCAGCCAATAGTCAGCTGATGCTTGTAGGGAGAGGGCGAGACTTTGGGCAAGGCCTTTGGCCAAAGGGAATTCTCAGTGAAGGCTTCGACTGTAAACTACTATAAGCCAGCACCTCCCAACGGGGGAACAAGTGCCTTGTTCTGAAGATCTGGTGGTAACACTGCAGTATCTGTCATCACCGAATAATCTGATTAGTGTGTGGTATAACATTTGCATTGTTTATTAACACCCAAAAAACCGTACATTGGTTATGTATACATAATACACACTAAAATTACAAGCAAATGTATAAGAAGGATACATCAATTTGCCCACATGGGTGCTGCTAAGCAGGAGAGGGAGGTCAGCACAGGGTCTCTGAGGCTGTAGCCATTTCTCTACCACTTACCCTGAGAGAAAGAGGGGAAAGTTAAAACAAATGTGGGAAAATGTTAAAATTGGTTCATTATGGTAAGTGAAGATATGGATGTCTGAGTTTTTGTACTTTTCTATATTTGAATATTTCATCATTTAACATTAAAAGAAAATGTTGAAGGCTATGTCTCAGAGACATAAGCATTTATATCATTCCTTAGGGCCCCAAGAGGTGATTGGGACATCAGTGACTGGGGTCCTGTGAGGAGGACTCAAGGTCACTAGCTGTAAAATAATTAGATTATTTTAAGTCTGCCTCCAGTTTCAAAGGAAGTTCCTCAGTCTTGCAAGCATTTTAAGATAATCAGAACTTCTGGCTTGGCACCTGTAGCTCCAGTGGCTAAGGCGCCAGCCACATACACCAGAGCTGGCGGGTTCAAATCCAGCCCAGGCCCGCCAAACAACAATGACAACTACAACCAAAAATTAGCCGGGCATTATGGCAGGTGCCTGTAGTCCTAGCTACTTGGGAGGCTGAGGCAAGAGAATCACTTAAGCCCAGAAGTCGGAGGTTGCTATGAGCTGTGATGCCACAGCACTCTACCCAGGGCAACAGCTTGAAGCTCTGTATCAAAAAAAAAAAAAAAAAGATAATCAGAACTTTTGGTTAAGGACAGCATTAATTCTGTGTAAAATTCTGTGTAAAGATGAAATAGTCCTCCAACTGGGGAGGCGCTTTAGTTTTTATTACATAATCAAGTATTAGCTACACCTAAGGCATATATACCATTTTTAGGCACTCAGCAAATATTTAATAAATATTTGTTGATCATTTATTATAAACTAGGCCCTGTTCTAGACACTGAAGATATGGAAAGAAACAATGCAAGTAAAAATCTCTATATTTTCTATTAAAAGAATGAAAAGACAAGTCACAGACTGAGAGAAAAACATTTTCAAAACACATCTGATAAAAAATGCATATCAAAAATATACACAGAACTCTTTTTTTTTTTTTTTTGCAGTTTTTGGCTGGGGCTGGGTTTGAACCCACCACACCTCCAGCATATGAGGCTGATGCCCTACAGAGAACTCTTAAAACACAACATTAAGAAAACAAAAAATTAAGGGCTGGTGCCCTACAGAAAATTCTTAAAACACAACATTAAGAAAACAACCCAACTTAAAAATGAGCAAAAGATCTAAACAGAGACTTCACTAAAGAAGACATACACATGGCAAAAAAGAATGTGAAAAGAAGTTCCACATAATGTCATCAGGGAACTGCAAATTAGAATAATGATGAGATATTACTTAATATCTATTGGAATGGCCAAAATCTAAAACACTGACAAGACTGAATGCTGATGAGAGTGTGGAGTAATAGAAACTCTTATTCATTGATGGCAGGGCTGCAAAATGGTATAGCCACTTTGGAAAACATTCTGGCAGATGTTTATTAGTTAAGTATAGTCTCACATACAATGCAATTACACTACTTGGTGTTTATGCAAATGCATTGAAAATATACGTCCACACAAAAGTCTGCACACAAATGTTTATAGCAGCTTTATTCATCATCTGCCAAGACTTGGAAGCAACCAAGATGTCCTTCAAAATGTGAATGGATACACTGTGGCATGACCATACAATGGAATATTACTTAGTAATATACTAGTAAAAATAAATGAGACATCAACCCACAAAAAGATGTGGAGGAACCTTAAATGCATGTTGCCAAGTGAAAGAAGCCAGCATGAAAAGGCAACATACTGCATGATTTCAAAAATATGGTATTCTAAAAAAGGCAAAACTATACAGACCGTGAAAAAATCAGTGGTTTCCAGTGACCCAGGGCAGGGGAGAAGGAAAGATGAATAGTCAAAGCACAGGGGATTTTTAGTACGGTAAGACAGTTCTTCTTGGTACTGTAATTGAGATATAAAACATGACATGTTTGTCAAAACCCACAGAACCATACAAAGAGTGGACTTCAGTTAATAATGCATCAATATTGATTCATATTTGTAACAAGCACTGTGCTAATACAAGATATTAATAACAGGAAGCACGGGGCATTGGATGAGGTGGGAGAGTATGTATATGGAAACTTTACGGGGTTTCTGCTCAATATTTCTCTAAACCTAAAACTCCTCTAAAAATGAAATCTATTTGGAACGTTTATATCAAACTAGTTAACATATCATTCACCTCACTTATTTAATTGATCAGCACATTGTACCCCATAAATACAGTAATGTACAGTTATGATGTAATAAAAAAATAAATAAATAAAATCTATTAATTTAAAAAAGAAAAAGAATCTGCATGGAGTTTATACAATGGTTGGGGAAAATAAATACGTTGAATACTGATACATTCTATGGAGAAACAAAGAAAGTAGAGAAGGCTGATGGAGAGGTGAGAGCTGCCATTTTAATTGGATGACATGGAAAGTCCATGAGAATGGATGTTTAAGAATCAATAAAAAACTTACCTGACTTCTACTGGACAGACTCACCAGACCTCATTTTCAATGAGGCTCAGGAAAATACTAGTAAAAAGGTAGATCAGATGACAGCACCTGAATCCTGATCAATGCTAACATCACTAGAAGTGACAGCATCAGACTGGTGTCCCCCTGACAGAATGCAGTTGGAGACATGTAATGCTACTTGGGAAGCTTGCTGCCAAAATAAATACACCAGAATCTAAGCAAGTTTCACACTCAAGGGTAGGCACATGAGAAATACAGCGCATAGAGGAACAAGTTATTAGATTAATGAGTTGAATGAGGCTACATTCAGAAAAATCTATTAATTGCAGGTGGTAAGTTCTACAAGGCAAATGAACCAATGTCTTCAATAAGCAAATGGCTAAAAGAAGGATGAGGGGAACCGTCATAGATAGAAGATGTAAGAAACATGTCAGTCAAATGAAGTGTGTAGACTTTATTCTTCGATTTCCACAGAACTGTAACTTATCTATGTTTGAGAAAACCAGGGGTATCTGAACATTACCCAGATAACAGATGAAACCAGGGGTATCTGAACATTACTCAGATAACAGATGAAACCAGGGGCATCTGAACATTACCCAGATAACAGATGTAACCAAGGGCATTTGAACATTACCCGGGTAAGAGATGAAATCATAGATTCTCAGTCTTTAGGGATTTGCTGGACACTTTCAAATACACATACTAGAACTTAGAGCAGCATAATTTAAAGGGTTAAAAAACTTAAGAACACACCACCAAACCAACAATGATTGCACCAAAACAGAGTAATGGTCTCTTCAGATCTGCATGGAAGGCATTGACAGCTGATATGATACTCAACTGGTTTCCCTAGCAGGGTCACAGTGTCCCCTAGTTTGTGCTTAAACAATTTGAGTATAATTGTTTACTTCCATGACTATGTCCTTTATATTTATGAAAATTCCCACTAAACACTTCTTTCTTTCCCTCTGGCTTGGCATGACCCCTTCTCTTTCCTAGTGACTTCTTTCTACACAGTGTCACATGATAAGAGCAGCTCATCCTGAACTAAAAGTTCAACGTTGGAGCAAAAATAACCTTCCAACACTGATAAAAAACCAGTGGCATCAATGTGCAGTATTAATAGTCTATTACTTTGATTTGATCACTTGAAAGCTACATCTCTGGATTTATTATCCCACATATACCTTAAGACTTAAGGGAGGTATAGGCTAATATTGTGCTGTTATATAATTTCTTGATATAAGAAATGACAGAGTAAAAACCACATCTTAAATCATTATGGAAAATGTTGTCTACTCAATGACTCCTATAAAATTAAGTATCATGCTGTAGTTTACAGGCAAGAAAATGTCTGCTGTCTATTGTTTATAAATGATACTTTTTCTCTGTTACTTTGATTTTCACACATCAGAGCTCAGTTGAAGCCCTCATAATTAATGTAAGTTTTCTCATACAACTAATCCTGTGTATTCCCTTCCCTTCCTGCTTTGGTTAATGGCTCTATTTACATTTCATTTGTTTTTCCAGCCCAAATACCCCTTCTGCAGCATCAAATAAACACCCCTCTCCCTACTTGTCCAAGTCCAACCTTGTCATCTTAGCTAGGTGGACTAATTCTTGCTAGGTGTCTACCCAAGGCCAGAGTCCTTGCCTAACATTGTTTCAAATTGGAATCCAAGAACTAGGGAAGGATTCATCTTTTTGACCAGTGATGAAGCAGAAGGCCACAGCCTCCAAGTTGTGGAGGAGTGTACCCCAGATCAGAGGAGCAGAACCTGAAAGACCTACTTTCCAGCAGCTGGTCCCATTTCCCCACTCTAGGAACACTCCTGCCTGCCCGGCACTCAGGGCCTCTCAACCAGACGGTGTCCTCCTGGCCTTGTCAGATGTCTGAGCGGGTCGCTGTCATTTGTAACCTAAAGGACCTGACCTGTTACAAGTTGTGCACTGTGAGCAGTCTCAAATCCTTTGCAGAAGTAGAGGAGGAATGACGACTTGAAGCCAAGCCAGGGAAGGCAGGCAGTCACATCACAGAGACTGCCCAGTGACCTGCGTGGGAGCTGTTTTGTGCTGAGATAGAATATTTGTTTCGCTCTTACCAGGCACTTTTACATGCAGTGCCCCTTTAATCCTTCCCATGACCTTGGAAGGTAGGTAGAACAGAACAGGCATTATTATTCATATTGGTATTATCAACATCTCTCTATAAATAAGGAAACTTAGAGGCAGGGAAGTCCGGAGCCTGCGCGGACTCCCGTAAGCCATACCCAGTGCTCTCAGCCCCTCACCCCACTGCCCGCCAGCCTGGGTGCCCCACCTGAGGTCCCTCACTGGGCAGTGTGTCCCTACAGTGGCCTCTCAAGCTGCAGGACCCTCATGGCATAAGCAACATCCCTTTATAAAGAAACAGAAGGACTGTCTTAGCATCTGTACAAAAAACAACAAAGTCTGCTTTTCCTGTAACATCTGTCCTGAAAAAGGTGCAGTACGTTGGAAAAGTCCCTAAACCGGGTATCCAGTTGATTCAGGTTTGGGATCCAACACCGAGCTGTGATACTGCGATATTGGGGAAATGGCTTGATATCTCTGGGTCTCTCCAGGTCACCTGGGAATCAATGAGTTTACCCACATAGCCTCAGAAGTTCCTTTTACCTCTATAAGTCTTGCTTTTTCTAAGAATATGCCATGCCTATTATAACTTTCAAGCCTTCCCCATGCCATGAAACCATCCACATCTTTGAGCACATTCTTCAGCCAGTATGCCCTTCTGGAGGGCTTTTATCTGAGTCCCTTCAGTGGAGTTTGAATCCCTACTGCACTTTGCTCTCTCTGCTCATTGCTTTGAGTCTCTTTCTGCCTTGCTACATTGTAAACCCTTTAAGCCAGAACACTATTTTATATCCTTTCTCTTCCTCCCATAGTACATATCAAAGGCCGTGAGCTCACAGTAGGTAAGTGTTTGTTGAGCAGTTTAATAACCCTGAGATGGCCATATCTGCACCCAAGAGCCAATTGTGTACATTACTTTCTAACTTTGGGTTCAGTGATGTCAAGTTGGCAGCTTGAAATTGGCAGTGCTGGGAGTATTTACACCTCAGAAATTGGCAAATGCCACAAATGTTTTTCCCCCCTCTGAGATTCAGCTGTTGACATTTATCAGCACCCCATGAACTAAGGCAGATGTAATGTCAGTCTGCAGTAGAGAAGTGAACATAGCTCTTAAAACAAGGGGCACAGCTGGGAAGGTCCCTGAGGGAGGGTAGATCTGGCTTTACAAAGGGCGCCAACAACCAAATAAGGTCTCCACAATCTAAGTCAATAGGAAAAAGCTGCCAGGTCTTGCTACCTTAATCTCAGTAATCTCATATTTTTATAAAGAATATTTTAAAAGTAATAGACATGGAGGTGCAAAAGGTAAAGGCATTTTTATCATTATCGTTGGGGTATAGAAACAAAAGCTTGGTCTAAAAATTATTTATTTGAGGGTTAAATACGAAAGGCTGAATGAAACTTTGAAAGTTATATAATCAGTACTGCAGGCCTTTGTATTTGTGTGGAAGTCATGACATTGAACATTGTCTCAGCAAAAAAAAAGAAAAAAAAATTAACAAAGAGGACCTGGGAGCTGATATAATCTCATGCATGATGTCAGTGGCAACGTAAAAAAACAAGAGATTGTGTTGACCAGCTGGGGTGACCAGAAAGAGACTGAGTCAGAGTCAACGACCCACAATCTTTTGTATTAGTGTTTTTAAACCATTTCTAATGTCAAATATTCATTACATAAAATTAGAGATCTTTTTTCTAATTTAAGGAACAGGATGACTCTTCAAAATATTTGCCTCCAATCTCTTAGCATCTTTGCAACATGCACAGTCCTGACCCTCAGCCACAGAAGAAGCAGGTGGTTCTCCCTGGGAGTGTGACGTGGCGCTGGGGAGGGGGTGCCCACTGACTTCCTTGTTTTGACCTCTGGGATTAGATCCTTAGCTGAAGCCCATGGGCCACTTACATGCTTTCCAAGAAATTGCTCACTCTCTACAAGAAACAAGAGTAAAGGAAAGGAAAGGAAACCGAGGCAGGCAGAAGTCAGCATGCAAGAAGAGAAAAGAGGATATAGAAGGGCTGAGGTTTGGAACACAAGGCCTGGAAAACTAAAATGGAAGCAGAATAAAGGAGTAAAATGTTTAAAGCGATGAAACAAAGTAATGAAAGAAATAAAATCAGAAATCGGAAAAAAAAATGTGTGATTTATAACAAATAACGAAAGTGATTCCAGAGCATCCTGGCCTCGCTCTGATTGTATCGAAGGGAGACCTGGTGCCCACAGGGCTCCTGGTGGCCACTGATGTCTGTAAAACAAGGATAGTAGCTGTAAATTCTGAAATGCTGGAAAATAACATAGACGTAGAAGGAATCAAAGAGTGAGTTTGATCCAACATTGGCTGGTATGAGTTAAATATATTCACTCCACTAAAGTTCTCTGCATGGTCAGCTGGCGTTCAGATTCCACGAGACTGCTTGGGATTCTCAGTCTTTCTTGTGTTGGGACCATAGCCTCACAAGTGTTGTTAGAGTAGAGAAATCAGTGATGTTGAAAAGTAGTCATTTGTAGGAAAAATTGCCAAGGAAGCAGTAACATAAAATGCTGAAAATGCCAAAGATATGAAAAATAAAGACAATTGTTGCAAGACGCAATGGCTCTGAATGTTCGGTTTTATGTGACACATGTTTTTAACCAAAGCTCAACACTGGCACTTTGAGTACACTTCTGATTTTAATTTGTGTGCTATCCCCTTTTCATACTGATGTCTACTCACAACATCTGTGAAGGCTCTGTAACCGGAATTTGACAGGGGAAAGTGAACAGACTGCTTTTGGAGGGTTTCCATTAGATCCACGTAAGGGACTGTTAACAAAAACCTTAAATAGCTATTCTAATCATCAACAGCAATCTTACACAAATTAAATTAGACCCAAAGGGCCCGATTAACTTTAAAATGCCTTACAGGCGTGTAACATAAATTTAACTCTCCCCCTTTGGAATAGAAATAAGGTTGTTCAATGTGAGTCAGAGGCACAGTTTAAAAAAAAAAACAGCATGCATGTTAGACCAATAAGGACATGAAGACAAGGTTTCATTTTCTTTCTCAGGAAACCACACTTGTGGGCCCAAAAATTAAGTTAAGCCACAGCCAAGGCCCCTGTCAATGTGCAAAGTAGGGCAAGGAGAGGGAAGGTCCTCCCAGACGGCACAGTGATTCCAGCCAGCTCTGAGAGGTCTCGTAGCTAAAGGACACACATATCAACTGTATTGACATTAAAACAATGCCATCAGCTGAGGTAAAAGTCGAACTGGAATTTCTGCAGTTCAAACTCATCCATCAAGAAGTAGGTTGGTTACATTCATGATTTAAAGCATAATTATACTACGAATCAAGGGGGGAAGATCCTTTAAAATATGTCTGTTGTTCTTAGCCAAACTTCTAGAGATCTGTCCAAATATATTTCTTGAATTTTCTCTCACCCCAAATTCCAGCCAGCAGGTTCATCAACTGTACATTTGTTGTAAGCTCCAATCCTCACATATGGTCGACAGATTGTCTTAGACAACTCCCTTCCAGCTGCATGGAACATGCGATTACAGCCCAAATCAATAGCAGCAAATGAGGACCCTATGCAGACGAAAGAACAGAAGCCATTGGGATTGTTAGACTTCACTTTGGAGGGCATATTAGTTTGAGGAATACACATCCTTTTAACTCTTATAAAACTGTAATAGACCCTGTGCTTGTCAACAAACCCAGTGCTCTGCTGCCCACAAGGCAAGTTATTTTTATTAACTAAAAGATCCTCTCTTTGCCCACAAGCTCAGACACTTTCCAAGTAGTGAAAGGTGTTCACTATCTGAAAAATATTAATTAGTACCTTACAGAACCAAAGTAGTTTTCAGAAAACTACCTCTTTTTCATACATGTCAGAGGAAACTGACCCCATCGGATCACCCAGGATAGAACCTGACTGGGTCAAGCTCATAGCAGTACTCCCATGGAGATTAGACCAGTGACGGGCACATGATCCGAGATAGCACAGGCTGTACGGAAAGAAGGATGCACACGTACTGTGAAGTGAGCCAGGAAGCGTGCGTCCTCACTGCACAGGGACCCCAGACTTAGGGGAGACTAGAGTCACTCTGCCTTTGGAGTCTAGTCATGTAGACACACACTTTTATGGCTACTCAACTAATTTAGGTGCCTTTATGAATAATTTGTACTCCAAGAATTCAGCCAGCAGTCCACAGGGGCTGGGCCACAAGAAGCTCTAAGAAGTGGACAGCAGACTCCACAGCATATCCCCTCCCAGTTCTAGAGACCTGTGACTACCCAGTGGTGAGCTTAACTCTCTCAGCAGGATGCTGTCCCCAGAGAACACCCCATAGCACACCCAGACTCTCCTCCTTGCCACCAGGTAGGCCCTGCTGTGTAATGTCAGGCCAGACCAAAGCTGGACCACTGATACATGAAGAAATGGAGTTTTATATAAAATTTGAGCTGGAATTTTTACTAAGTTTATCCAGCTTAATCCTCCTCTCTTTAGAGGAAACCTAGGGTGGGGAAGTGACCTGGCTGAGGGAGTAGACTGGGGCGACAGACAGGACAGCCTAGGTTTCTGCTCTGGCTTCTGTGCATGGCCCTGAGAGCAGCCTGGACACCCTTCCCTAATGTCATGTGAGCGTGTAAGCTCTACTTTGTAATGTGAGATAAAACTGTTAAGATTTTACCCTTACGAAGTCAGCATTTTCTTGTATTTGCCACATTAGCTATTGCTGCTGCATGTGTTCCTTTCTAAGAAACAGCACGTGGTGCTCAGAAGCAGTGAAAACCCAAAGAACACACCAGTGGGAAAGGTTGCAAAGGTCCAAGCCCGGGTTCAGCATGAGCAGTCTGGTGGAGAATGAGGTTGTCCAGGTATACTTCACTGCTTTTCTCAAGTTGTTCTAAAATAATCAAGTGATTAATTAACTGAAAGATCCCAGCATCTTTTTTTTTTTTTTTTTTTTGAGACAGAGCCTAAAGCTGTCCCCCTGGGTAGAGTGCTCTGGCATCACAGCTCACAGCAACCTCCAATTCCTGGGCTCAAGTGAGTCTTCTGCCTCTGCCTCCCAAGTAGATGGGACCACAGG
>CAUYQV010042911.1:0-37959 GCA_963574575.1 Galagoides demidoff | reverse complement strand
GATCAGAGTGGAAACCTAAATCCAAAACAAAGAAAAAAGAGAGCAAATGAGTAAAACTAAAAGTGAGCACTTCACAAAGACCAACATCAGTGAAAACCCTTCAGCCAGACTGTCAGGTGAGGAAGAAAGGAGGAGGGTAAGGAAAGGAGATTGGGCAGGAGCGGGGGAGGGGAGAAGCAGCAACAGAAATGACCAATATCTAGAAAAAATGACTAGTATAGACTTTGGAGATATTAAAAAGATAAGAAAATATTATGAACTCCCTTCTCCCAATAATTTCAGTAACTTAGATGGACTGAACAAATTCCTTTGTAGATGCAACCTATCAAAGGATATTTTGTAAAAAATTTTAAGCTTCCCTGAAAAGGTAAGATAGTCAAAAAACAACGTGAAAAGGAATAACTGCAGATATACTTGTTGGCCAGCATCAAGATTTACATGAAGCTAAAATGATCACCAAAAAAAGTAGAATAAAGGGTCCAGAAATAGGTCCACATATACCCAACTAAAGCAATTTATTGATTAGTCTTTTCCATAAATGGTGCTGTGAATGTCTGAAGTTAAAGACATTTGACCCTATCAAATGTTAGCCAAGGTAGGAAGGAGCTGAAGCTCTCATACACTGCTGGTGGGAATGGAAAATGGAACAAACATTTTTTATTTACGGGGAAATAGAAATAACTCTCCTCTTTTAATTGTACTTTAGGTAAATGAACATTATAGAATTGTACTATCCAATATAGTAGCCACCGGCCACATTTAGCTATGTAAATTTACATTAATTTTTTAAGGATTTTTTAAATTAATCTTCAGTCAAATTAGCCACATTTCAAAAGCTCAGTGGTCAGTTGTGTCTGGTAGTTATTATCTTGAATAAAGCAGTTATAGAATGTGTCCATTATTTCATAAAGCTATGTTGTACAGTGAGTAATGTTTATTACCCAGTCAAAAGTACAAGAGGCATAGCCTTTAGTTCAAGCTCTACCTTGAGACTGAATTGCTCTTGTGTAAATCAGATCACCCTAGTGAGCCTCACTTTTTTTCATTAGCAATAAAATAGAATTAATTCTACCTAAGGATTCTTATAGTGATTCTATCAGATGGCTGTGTATTATTAGAAAAAATACCTGTGGGTAATTGTTCAGTGAAAACCTGCCATATTTTGCATAGAGTTTCTATTTAATAGGCAGAGTATTTGAAGAGTAAGACAATGTGAGTAGGTGAGTGACAGTTAAGACAGACTAAGAATTAGTAGGGAATTGAATCATATTTTCCTTCAAGTTTGTTTCCATTTCCTTTTTTTTTTTTTTTTTGAGACAGAGTCTCACTATGTTGCCCTTGGTAGAGTGCTGTGCTGCCACAGCTCACAGCAACTTCAAACTCTTGGGCTTAAGTGATTCTCCTGCCTCAGCCTCCCAAGTAGCTTGGACCATAGGTGCTCACCACAATGCCTGGTTATTTTTTGGTTGTAGTTGTCATTGTTGTTTGGTAGGTGTGTTCGAACCCACCAACTCTGGTGTATGCGGCTGGCGCCCTAGCCACTGAGGACAGGCACCGAGTCTGTTTCTTGAAATGATCCTTTTCTAACAGGCCTCTCCCACTATCACCCGTCTACTTTCTTTCCCATTCCCTGGAAAGGCTTCAGTACTCAGTCACATCGTCATCTCCTCAAATTCACGAGGAGGTCTTTACTGATACTCTACATTAAGATGTATTCTGTACTCCTTGTTCTTACTCTTTTAAGAATGTCACTAGTCTTATTAAATAACGCATACTTAATATTTTTTACATAGTTTGTTAAATTGAAGAGGGCACTGATCTTATTTACCTTAAACCTCCCCATCCCTGAAGTCTGGCCAAGTGCCTGATAACTAGTGACCACTTAATAGATTTGTATTGAATACAGATCTGTATTCCAGGGGATAGGTTAAAACTCTGCTACAGAAAACCACTGGCAGTTTTCTGCAGGAGTTGAAAGTCATCATAATACACTTCTACACATTTTTTTTGCCATCTCACACAGTTCTTCTGAATTTGAGCCACTCTGTCTTCGGGGTTCTCATAACCCATGACCTGAGTCCATTTCTCTATTGCATCACTTACTGTTCTGTGTTATAAACCACAGTGTAATATCTAGCCTGTGAGCTTCTCAAAGGACGGATCACAGTTTCCTTTGTAATCCTTTAGGTATGGTACAGAAGGCGTATTTGATGCTCAGAAAATATTAATTAGTCCATAAAATTAATGCAAATATAACATTAAAACTCTTGATTTCAGAAGAGACCAAAGCATAAGAGCTCAGTTTTCATTTAATTTCGGAGACTGGCCAAAGGTACCAGAGACAGGTCAATTTCATAAATTTATAATATATTAAACAAAGCATCTATATGGGATTATGTGACCCATAACACACCAAACCATGAGGTAAACATGAATGCTTCATGAGCTCACTGTTCTCAAAGGACGTTTTGGGAAGACCAATAGTTTATTCTTCTTCATACGTGTTCTTGTTTCTTCATCTAGTGCTGTAATGCAGGGTGTTCATAAAGTTTGTTAAATTGCACACGAACTTTATGGACACCCTGTATTAAAGAGAAATGACACAATGCAATGATATTTTAGTGAATAAAATTATTTCAAAGGATTGTGATGAACTAGATGAGTCTTAAAGGTTTGAAAAAGCGATAATATTTGGGTTGATAGCCTTGATATGTTTCAGAAATACCATTTAATTAGGAAATTTATTGCATACACCATGATAGTTTTTTACATTAGAATTGATCTCACAGTTTTAAATGTACAAACCTGATTTTCCAATTTCTAAATGTTGCCAATACCAACAATACCATCTCTTCTCTTGCACCTTCAAGGATAATTACAAGGCAGAACAGAGAAGAATGATTTAGTCAATAATTTTAAAACAACATTAAATGTCTACCTTCCCTAACAAAAAATGATTTTTAAAAAGCTCCTCATTTTAACTCTGCTATCCAGGGAACAAGGTTATTTTCTTCTTTGGTTTTCATTATTTTTTAAAGCAAGTATTCTATACCAATTGCCTTCTTTTCTGCAAGTACTGTTTGCCAAATAATAAGTGTAATTATACACAATTTCTTTAACCCCTGATAGCTGGCTATTACTTCCACAACTCTCAGTTTATTTATAAAAGAGATAATAAAGATGCTTTATTTTCTTAGACAATTGAGAGAATCAAGAAAAATTTTAAATGCAATTTTTTTTTTTTGAGACAGAGTCTCACTTTATCTCCCTTAATAGAATGCTGGGGCATCTTAGCTCATACCAACCTCAAACTCTTGGGCTCAAGTGATTCTTTTGCCTCAGCCTCCCAAATAGCTGGGACTATAGGCACCTGCCACATCACCTGGCTATTTTTAAAGACTGGAGTCTCACTCTTGCTCAGGCTGGTCTCAAAACCATGAACTCAGGCAATCAACCCACCTCAGCCTCCCAAAGTGCTAGGATTACAGGCATTGACCACCAAGCCTGGCCATAAATGCAAGTTGTTTAAGGGTAGGAAGTTTATGAATCCAGAGAAAATGTTAGGAAATAGAAACGAGATTTTGTTGGCTTTCAAGTTCCAAACACAAAAACTTGAAACATGGGGCAAAACTCTCAAAAAGATTGTAATGCTTTAGATAATATTACTCTGGAATGACCTGCATTAATAGAGTTTGTAATTCCTATTTAAGGAAAGACCAGTCCAATTTCACTCTAGATAGCAACCTCTCTTAAAGAATGCATCATGTAAAATCCCACATTTTAAGAAACAAATGAGTAAACTATTTTGTGCCCTGTGGAAGGTCATAACAATTTTAATGTATCCATTTTCTAAATGAACTTCAAATTAGAAAAACTACCCATATGGGAATGAGATTTTGAAATCACTTCATCTGAGAAAAGTTTGAAGATAAATAGAGCATTTAAGTTTAAGAAGAAAAGACTTAGTTATTTTTTATGGTTTTCTTTAAATATATGAAAAAGTGATTATATTTATTTAGAATGTACCTCATGGTCCAGAGGGGTCAGAGATAGAAAAAATACATAGGTAATATGGCAATTTCAGCTTACTATAAAGAGAAAATTTTAATAAATTGAGCTGCAATTGAGTATCTTGACATGAGTTATATATCTCTAGAAAATTTAAAATAGACAAAATATTATTTTTTCTATTTATACAGATAAAGCTCCCAGTGAGTAGTTGTGCAAAATAACCTCCTTGGTTTCTTCTAAAGATGAGATTTAATTCGTTCTGATGAGAAATTTTTAAGCTCAAGATGCCTCTTGGAATTTGATGTCAGCTCTATATTTTGTAAGTAAAGGATGATTTCAGAGCACTTCAAATTCTACCCGAAGTCCTAACATGCCTCATCGTATATTCAAAAACCTTCCTGACTTATTGCATCATGTATGATTCCTCCTCCTGAATTAATCAATGCCATGTAAAGTGGTTATTTGCCACCTATTATTGAATTATTACAGTTGTTTTCTTAGTCTACTGAACTTGGACAAGTCAATTCATCTTCTCAAGCCTCCGTTTTCTCAACAATAACATGAGGTGTTTCGGTTTTAATTTCTGTGCACCAGTATAAGCCGAGTCACCATTAAAGGCAAACCCTTTATTTAAAGAAAGCTGCTATGGTTCCATTTTAGGACTCTGTTTTGGAATTCTCTTCAGACTCAATTTATGAGCAGCACAAGAATGTAAGTCTCATTAGGTATAATCAAATCTTGTTTTCAAAAAAAATTAAAAAAATAAAAAAACTGCATTACCCAGCTTGATCACTCATCTTATTCCCTAGATGGCTCCAAATGACATTTAGCTATTTCTAAAAACTGAATCCATCTGCAAGAGATGAAGATATACCACTCCTTTCAAGAAAAAAAAAATGTGCTGCAAACTTTGAAGAAAATTTCAAAAGAAGAATTCAAACACTATTCTGAGTTACAGCACCATCATGAGAATAATTGTGTAACTGCCCAAGATATAACAATCCCTTGAAGATGTAAGTTCTGGTCCCACAAAAAATAGTGATGTTGAATGAGAGCTATATTTAATTCACATAAAACATTAATTAATAGGCCAGGCACAGTGGCTCATGCCTGTAATCCCAGCTGAGGGGGGTGGCTTGCCTGAGCTCAAGAGTTCAAGATCAACCTGAGCAAGACCCCCATCTCGGAAAAGTGGCTGGGCACTGTGGAGGGTGCCTGGGATGCTGAGAAAAGAGAATAGTTTGAAGCCAAGGGTTTGAGGTTGTTGTGAGCTAAAGATGCCATAGCACTCTACCCAGGGTGACCAAGTGAGTCTCTATCTCAAAAAAACAAACAAACAAACAAAAAAATTAATAATGCCAAACAGCATGTGAGAGAAATGGAACAGAAGTCAAGGTGGAAAGGAAAGCTTATCAACTTATACTGAGATAATCAGAGAAGGACAAAGAGTAAAGAAAAAATTCCTTCTAGATATTGAATGGTGAGTAGGTTAAGGGTGGGTAGATATTGAAGGGTGGGTTGCTAATAGGTTAGAACCCACTATTATTTCAATTTTTTGAAAAAATGTATTTTACTTTATCAGAAATACTTGTATCTTAGTTCATTCAGGCCACCATAACTAAATAACTAGACTGTAATTTATAAAAAACAGAAATATATTACTCAATTGTGGAGGCTAGAAGTCCAAGATCAGCATATTAGCAAATTTAGTATCTGGTGAAGGGCTGTAGTCTGCTTCACAAATGACACTTTTTTGTTTTGTTCTTTCCTGGGGTCTCCTTTATAAGAGCACCATTCTCATTCATAAAGAGTCCAACCTCATGACCAGTCACCTTCCAAAAGTCCTACTTCTTAACACCAACATGTGGGCAATTACCTAATTGTCAATACATGAATTGTGGAGGAGCACAAATATTCAGACCATAGCTTCTAGTTAGGTCTCATTCAGAAAGAGTAAAATTCTAAGGGACTGGAACAAAGACTGTTAAGCTTTGTCTAGGAGTTTGAAAAAGGCTTCAGAGGCCATGTTCAGAGCAGGATGAAGTGGGTAGAAAACCAGAAGGATGATCCTTGCTCTCTCTGTCTCCCTGGAATCATGTCCAATTCTTTTGCCTTTCAGGGCCAGCATTCTCCTAAAGAAGTATGAGTTCTTCCCCTCAGCCACCACCACCATCAAGGCTGCCCATAAACAGTATTAATAAGAAAACGAAGCCAGATCGATTCTTCTTATCAGGTAGGTGAGGGAGGGCAGACTGATTCTTGGAGTACAGATACAGGAATATGCTTGTCTACCTTCAGTAGCTAATTGGTTCTTCACCTTTACTTACCTATCCAAATTTGTAGGGGTATTTTTGTTGCTGTTTTCTTGTGGTTTTTAAATTTTGTTTTCCCTAGAAAAGGCTGTAGAACAGTACTTTGAATATTGACTTTTATAACCACAACAGAAGAATAGTTATTAAATGACAAGATTATATCAGGCATTTAAAAACAGAGACAAGTTTACAAAAGAAAACTGGAGATGATGAAAATGACCTTCCTTCACTTAGATGTGTCATTCCAGTGAAATCTATTTGCTCTTTCCATCTCTCAAACAAAGCAGGGACAAGGACTGTCAGTAAACCAGTGTGTGGCATGTGTGTAAATCTCTAAATGCACTAAAGGTCATTTGCAACCTATGTGTCTTGGGATTTGCCTTCCAGACTATTGAAATTAATAATTTAATTCATTCTTCTAACAAAATGTAATCATATTACATTGGAATTTAGGAAGATCAAAATATTTGACTCTAAGATCTGGATAACTGAAAAATAAATAATATAAATAGTTGCCCTCCAAAATATATATTGAGTCAATTAGGATTAAGAAGGTCTTGAAAAGAATACCAGAAAATAACGTAGAATAGCTTCAACTGATAAGAATTCAGTCTAGCACTCTGCTATTCTTTTTCTTGGTCCCTTTTACCAAATTCTTAATCTGTAGAAAATATGTCCAAAATGAATCAATAACAAAGCTTGCCGCTGAAATGGGAGACTCAACGACAAATACTGCCCAACTGTTGTTGTTTAAGCTACAGTTTACTTATGAGCAATTGAATCTCATTATTTCAGCCAAATTATGTTTCACTGCCATAAGAAGCTTCAAAAAATATAATAATTTAAACTGTTTTTTTTTTTCTGCACTTCAGACTTCAGTGACATGGAAAAACATTTAGCTCTCAAGAAAACAGAAATGTGTTTTTAGCTAAGAGAAATATCCCAGGAACAATAAGCAGAAAGTGTTGCTGACCTAGAAGATAGGGAAGAAAATGAAGGTTAACCCCATCTTTATCATCCATGTAGGGTTCTTAGAGAGGAGGTATCATTGCAATGGAGAAAATAAGTAATGAATGTTTTCAAAAGTCATCTATGTTTGGCAGAAAAGGCAAGAAATGTTATGTCTTTCAGGATATCTGTCTTGCTAAATGTCTAAGCATGATAATTAATACTAATAAAGCTATCGTAAATCGAGGCAGTAAGCTATTTACATAGATTATTTTAAAGTGTTATAAAAACACAGTGAAGTGCTTCTGTACATGAGAAAACAGACTAAAAAGTCAAGTAATTTGCTTGAGGTCACCCCTAGTAAATGGAGTTATACCACTGTTTTAGTAGTGGTAAACTTACTTGTTTTAGTAAGTTCCAATAAAATTGAATTGGCTTAGACTTTATAAAACAAAACAAGACAAAAACTCATGTATTATTTTATGAACCTGAGCAGTCTAGTAGGGGATGTAGCCTTAGTGTGGCAAAGATATTATTAGGATTCAGTCCCTTTTCTCTATCATTTGATCCATTTTTCTCTCTGTGGTCTGAATTCTCAGATAAGAAGTTCCTACACTGGCAGAAATGGTCACCAGCATTCTAGGTTATATCTGTATAGGTAGATGTAACATAATCTCAGGTATACAAAGAGAGAAAAGTCAATTGCATATATAATTGCTCTACTTTTGCTCTAAAGTCTCTATGAATGGTAAAGATGGCATGAACCACCCCATTTACATACAAATACTATCATCTCTCCCACTTTAAGCCAGTCTATTGGAGGATAAATCAAATATTTCAGACACATATTCTGTCAAATTTGAAATCTGCACATTTGTCTGAACCCAGAGATTGGCCCATCTATTTCTTCATACCCCAAATTGTGACTAGGTATTGGTAAAGCTTATTGGTCCTTATAGAGATGGGGAAACACTGGTCTACACTGGTGTTTAGAGGGACTGTCTTTGCCTCTGTTACCAAGATCATTGGCTTGACTCCCAGAGTCCTCCTGCCTCACTCACCACATTCTTCACAGGAGGGGGAATGGACGTGTGCTGCCCACATCAGCTCCTTTTCACCCAAAATGTTCTTCTTTCCTTGTGCTACTGTTAGGTCCTTCCACTGCTGGTTCTTAGCACCCAGGGAATCAATCTCTCCCACCAACTCCAAATGGAAAGTAGGACTCAAGCCCTCCCAGCTTCAGATTTTTCCCTCAACTTATGTGATATTTTAAACGGTATTTCCTTCCCTGCTTCCAGCTGCAGTTGAGGGGTAGGAAGCACTTCTTATTACCTGTCTTACTCTCAAGACCTAAGGACTTTCTTCCATTTCCCTTTATCTTCTGAGATGATTTTCTTCTAGGTCATATCTCTTCCTTTTCTGTGGGACAGAAACATGTCAGTACAGCAAAGGAATAAACCACATTAGGAAGAAAGAAAAATACATCCTCAAGACTGTAAAGAAGAGAATTCTTTTTTCTTGATGACTTTGGTAAGGCTATGTGCATGACTCACAGTGACCCCATCTGGGTTCATCCTATACCCAACCAACATTGTGGAAAGGAAACAGGAGCTCTCTAATTGACCATGCCTGCATCTGATGCTAATGTGGTAGAGGTATCTGGGATGAGACAGAGATAGGGTCAGCTTCATCCAAACATTACCAAAATTTCAGAGAAGGGAATTTAAAAAGAGCACAAAAGTTTGACACAGGCTGTATGTGTAGTCTGCATAGTGAACAGTGGAATGCTTTATTTTATAATTACTTAATTTATATTAATTTAACACTATATAGTTGGAAAAACCAAGATAAAACATATAAGCCAAGACATCCATTTATCAATATCTATAAATTCAATAGACAGATATTGACAAACACACAGATAGAAAGATAGATAGATAGAGCCCTTTATTTACCCCAGCAAATTGGTCTCCAATATCCCATGGAAATGCAGTCCTCAACATAAAGCCAAAGGCCACATTTGAAGTTAACTCAATGTTTTAAAATGTCTCAGATGACAGTTTCTAGTAATTGGTTATTTAAACAATTTTCAAAACTATATTTTTACTATATGAATAACATGTTTTACTCACATGTTAACTTTTCAAGGTAATTCCCAAGTAAGTTACCCCTGATATAATACACCTCCAACACACATACATACCAAAGAGACTATTCTGTAATTAAAGGTTCATAATCAAGAACAGAGTTAAAATTCTAGTCATTTCATCTTGAATTGCAGCAATACCTTTAAACTGTTTTATTCTGGTTTCCTTCACCTACACATTCCCTTCCCCAGTATCTCATGAATCCAATTGTCCTTTGCTCAATTATGTGTACTACTTTCATTGTCCTTGGGACAGAAGAACTCAGTCTCATATTTAAGACCCTTCATAACCTGAACCTGACATAACTTTCCTAATTTTTTGTATCTAGCATCTCCATAGACTATGAGTTGCAACAATTAAGTAAGGTTGATATTTGAAGACTTTGCTAAAAATTGAGAATCTTAGATTTTAGCTGCTTTAGATCCTGACTTAATAGGTTTAATAGAAGGACTAGAAATTTATATTTTAAATGAACATGTAGGAGTGAGCATTTTTAATCAGGATGGGCCAGGTCCCATTTCAATAATAAAGAAATTCCTTAATTTCAGGGGTTTTGAATGATCAATTTTTTTTTCTTTTCTAAAAACCATTGTTTTTAGAAATAAAACAATTTAGAAAATATTTTTTCTAGATAATACAAACATAGGTTAGGTGGAGGCTCTTCTTCAGGACCAAGGCAGGAAAGTTGACAATTATTTAAACCCAGGAAAGAAACTATGTCGAACTGCTCACTATCTGTGAGACTCACCAGCTATTTACATTTCCTTGGACAAAGTAAGTTTTGTGGCCTTATCTAAACTCAAGATGATAGAGAACTATTTAGTGAATGTTATTTATGCCAGTATTCTGAAGACTTCATATTGAAAGACAAGTATCATTTTTCAAGTCTGAACTTGTTTGCTCATTAAAAGTTTCCAAGCCTGCCTTTGGTTTTCCTCCATAAATTTAGGTGTGTATTGACAATGCTGACTTTATCTTCCTCACGTCTAGGTATATCAGCAATTCCAACTATAAGTTATCTTCAGCAACTAAGACGTCAAAAGGCATTTCTTGGTCAATAATTTACTTGCTTTTATTGAATTTTTTAAAACTCAACTTATTTAAAAATCATTTGATGGGCTCAGTGCCTATAGCACAGTGGTTATGGTTCCAGACACATAACACCAAGGCTGGTGGGTTCAAAACCAGCCCAGGTCAGCTAAACAACAATGGCAACTGCAACAAAAATAGCCGGGAATTGTGTCGGGTGCCTGGAGTCCCAGCTACTGAGGAGGCTGAGGCAAGAGAATCACTTAAGCCCAGGATTTGGAGGTTGCTGTTAGCTGTAACTCCATAGCACTCTACCAAGGATGACATAGTGAGACTCTGTCTCACTCAAATAAAAAAAAAAAACAAAAAGAAGGTTAATAAAATATGACAATACCTCTTCAATCATTAAAAAAAAAATCATTTGTTGTACCTAGAATGCATAATATTGGGTTTTTAAGGAAAAAAAAATCATTCCACAATCTTATCAGGGCAAATGGAATATCAAGGAAGTTAACTTTATCTGCTTAGCAGAACACAACTACCAACAGACTATTTTCTGAAAGCTTATCTATATAAGAGTTATTTGAAAATCGTTTATATATTTTTCCCCTGGGACAATATTAATTATAGTGATTAACATTTCTGAGAAAGTATTCCAAGGCCTAATTAATTTATTAGGCAGTATATAGAAAACAAAACAACATAAAATAAGGCAATGTAAAACAAACCACAGCACCTTTGTAACACTAGAAATTCAGCAGAACAAAGGATGATAAAATTCAAATGATACATGTTTATATATATTTTATGCTAATATAGAGACAAGCCTTTTCAATTAGAGAAGAATAAAGAGGTAGGTAGAGATTTTGCAGATATTTTGAAGGAGACTTCTGAGTATTTTCAAGGGTTTATATGTTTTTGGCAGTGGATCTTAATTATTCCTAATTGCTACTTCAACTTGTATGATGTCCTTGCCTTAATACAGGTATATCGCTAACAATACTTTAAAATTTCAAACTATTATTAACCTATTGTTAGAATATGATTGGTAATAATAAGAGTAAGAATATAAAAGTTAATGAGTAAGGGGGAAAAAGGAGGCAGAAAAGGTACTGTGCTAATTGGGACAGAGTTTTAACAAACAGAAGGGGAAACAATACAATTGAACTGGATATATTTACGTTGTAAAAAGTTGTCTGATGGGGAATATCTGCACTATTATGGTAAACTAACAGAAGAGAAAAGGAGAGTGTGTTCCATGCATGACCCTTTTGAGAAAAAAAATAAAGTAGATGTGGTATAGAAACATTTAAGGCAGACATGTAATTGAAGGCAGGCAAGAATGGGAGAACAGAATTGCTTGCTTGATTTTTAAAGTAATGGGTCTAAATGGGAATTGAGGTAGTGAGATGACAGGAAGAGGATGGGGAGATAAAAGGAGGGACAGGAGAAATAAAGTGAGAAGGAACATAAATGCATTTTCTTTAATACTCAAGAATGGCACAGGAGAATTGTCAGCTCACCACTTAAGCTTCCAGAAGAAGGAGTAGGCATTCCCACCCAATATCCCGTATTTTCTTGAATGTGCCTAGTGCAGAATCTATATCTGCTTTTTATCCATGGATCAGTGATGCATGGCAACTTTATGGGTAGCTCAAGTTGATTGGACTTGCTTGCATTATACCCTTACCTCCTTTTCCCTCTTGTCTCTTACTTATTCTCTCATCAGGCTCTATCTGGGGGAATTTCTCCGGAGTAGATCCTGGACTATATTAGAGGACGGATACTAACAACATCAGAGGAAGGGAAAAATTGGATTCACAGTGATCCAAGGGCAGAGAGTGGACTCAAATTAAACAAGTGTGTACCGAGTACTTACTTATGGATCAGGCACTGTACTATGAAATTTTTCATATATAAGTTATATTTAGTATTTAATTCATTTTATTGTGAGGGCCAACTGGCACAGTCTCAGGTTCAAGTCAAAAAAGGCAGAAACCAGATCAAGTTAATGACCAGGTAAAGATCCCTGAAGGGGTCAGCCTCAGGGCAAACTCAAATCTGAAAATGTCCCTTTTGTGTCTGTCTTTTACATCTTTCACTTTGAATATGCCTTGAGGAACTGCTGAATATTAACACTTGCTCTTAAAACTCATTCTGATTTTATGTTGGAGTTCATCTGATATGATGATTTTCCTATTCTGCTCCAGTGACAGAAGACTTCTGCAAGTTTGTTTGTTTGCTTTATTTGTTTGTTTGTTTTGTGCCTCTCATACCATGCCAACAAGTTAGTGAAATGGTGAGTACATTTTTTGGCCCTCAAACAGAGCTGATCACTGATTATAGAAACAGCCTGCTCCATATGAAAAAACAAAAAATAGATATTTTCGAATACACATCGTTTATGGGAGGAGTAGACAGATCTGTATTTATAAGGAGAGCCTACACATGGTGGAGAAAATTATTCACCTGGCTGATAGAAGTTGCAATTGAACAGCTACATTTTTTTACTTATTAGATAAGATGGAGAGTGGAGAAAAAAAATGCAGACACACCTTTCTTATAGTAGAAATGTCATCATCCATCTTGTGAGCAATGTTAGAAACAGAAATTCAAGAAAGAAGGGAAGACCATCATCATCCTCTGACACTGAGGGAAGTCTAAATGGGAAGATGCATTTTATAATATAAAATGAAAAAAAATCAGCAAAAGATTACATGGTTTTCAGCAGAATAAATGAGAAAGGTAGACAGAGAGAAAGCATCTCCTACTGTGAGATACGCAGGATGAAGCCTGGACTTCATCCTAGAAACTGTATAAGTATGCTCAAAAAAACTATAAACAGGCTGAGTACAGTGGCTCACAACTATAATCCTAGTATTCTGTGAAGCCAAGGGGAGTGGATTGCTTAAGCTCTGGAGTTCAAGACCAACCCAAGCAAAAGAAAGACCCTGTCTCTAAACATATAGCTGGGCATTATGACAGGCACCTATAGTCCCAACTACTTTGGAGGCTGAGATAAGAGGATTGCTTGAGCCCAAGAGTTTGAGCTTTCTGTGATGTATGATACCATGGTACTCTACCGGGACAACAAAGTCAGTCTCCGTCTCAAAAACAAAAAATTATAAACGAAAATATTTTATTTTATGTAACCTAAAAATCGATAATAAAATCATCAGGTGAGGTCATATTTATGGTTTTTCTCTTTTAAAACTCTAAGATCATTACAAGTAATCTACGGACTTCTTTCCTGCCCCAAATAAATAAAAGTTGGCGAGAATGTGGATGGCAGAAAAATTGGATTAGAAAGGGTTAAAGCCTTCGTGACATTAACATGTAAGTGCAACTCATTCCAGCCTTTAGCAATGTAACAACAACAGGCAAATTCTTTTGACTCAAATCCTTGGAATAGGTAAATCCATTCATTTACATTTTCTTTATGTATTAAACATCTTCTATATGCCAAGCACTATCAATAAGACTAGGCCTTGGGTGGCGCCTGTGGCTCAAGGAGTCCGGTGCTGGCCCCATATGCTGGAGGTGGTGGGTTCAAACCCAGGCCTGGCCAAAAACTGAAAAAAAAAAAGAGTAGGCCTTATTGAAACAGGTCAATGGGAACTACATGTGACACACTGAAATTTCAGACATTAGTCTAGAAACCTAAGTATGGAGGATGGAGATAGCAAGCCTTCCATCTCCTCTGAAATCAGAGCACAATATACTTCCCAGTCTTCCTCAGTCTTAGCTACATGTCCAGGAATACTGATAATTTAATTGCCATAACAAGTCAAATTGCCCAGTATATCTTGTTTAAACCTAAAACAAATGTATATACAACATACAGATAAACTCTGAAGGGAGAAGGTTCCAGAAAGACTCACAGAGCCTTATGGAATGATTGCAACAACTGCCTTAAACAAATGCAGGAAGACATGTCTATGTACATTAGAAGGAATAACTCTGTGAACCAAAATAAGCCCTTCCCAGGTGATGCAATGAACACCCTCCTTGTAAGAGAAGCAAGGGCCTGAAAAAAGCCAAAATGTATTACAAGTTGTCTCTTTAACACCTTTGGGAGAATTCATACTTCTATTACTGCCTGAGACCAGTCATTGGGAGTGGCAGAGGCCTATTCTTTGTTCTTTGTTTTCTATTATCTTAAACCATGGGAGGTGACTTGACAGAATTGCCCAGGCAGAGGTCCTGGAAATAAGGTCAGCCAGGGCCACCTACCTTAAACAGCAACAACCCTAAGCTAAAACCCTCTTTCAAAGCTCTGTATTTCTGCTTAAGGAAGGGGAGGGGCAAGGGGGGGGAAAGTTGTTTAAGATAAGAGTCTGCCATCCTCCTCATTTGCTGGCAAATTAATAAACTTCTCTTTCCTTTTCCTCAAACTTCTTGTCTTTGTTGTTTGTTCAGCCTTGGGGGAAAGAAAACACCAGAAATATTCTAAAGCTCAGTTGCTGGCCATGAGAAGGAAGGTGAGATGTGCCTCATCATGCCCCTCTCCTTTCTTGGAGATATCCTTTGTAACTCATTTATAGGCCTAAAATTATGTAAGACAAAGCTTGAACTATACCTACGCATTATAACTTACAAAACAAATCAAGTCGGTAGCATGTCTCTGATTAACATTTAACTTATTTTAACTTAAAACATTCCAAGCCTTTAGACATAGCCCCATTTCTTTAAGAAATTACAAAGAATCTTCAAACTTATCTATATGTGTAAGCTCCTGTTTTGAGATGTCACACATTTTCAGGCTGGACCAATGTACACCTTCCACGTATATGAATTCACATGTACTTCCTGTCTTCCTGTAACCCAACCACAGTGAGTCTACTTGCTCAATGCTTCTTGGGTGCAGATGTGGACCTAGGCCTTGGTCTTCACATGTTCATGAAGTATAGTTTTATCCCAATGGTCAGAATTTAAAAATACAATATTTCATATTTTTTAAAGCATATATTACATGTATTATATATGTTATATATATATATATATGTTGATGAGTAAGAATCTTATAAAATTTTAGACAAAGCAATACCCCAAGACACACCATTTTGTTACTGTAATTTTAGTACTTGTCCCCATGATTGAATGAAGGACAAGGATAAACAGTTTGAGGAAGAGGGAAGAGAAATTTATTAACTTGCCAGCAGATGAGGAGGATGGCAGACTGTCACTGTAAAGAATCATCATCATTCTCCCTTTAAGCAGAAATACAGAGCTTTGAAAAGGGGTTTTCAGTTTTGGGCTATTGCTATTTAACTACAGAATCTCCTGTGAAGATTTCCTAACCTCTGTCTGGACAGTTCTGTTGTGGCATTTCCTGTGGTTAAGATACAAAAAAAAAAAAAAAAAAAAAAAATAAAGAAAGAAAGAAATAAAAAAAAGAATATTTTTCCACCCCTTTGATTATCGGCCTTGGGCAGAAATATAGGTTTTAATTCCTTGAAAGGGATAACAGATATTAAACAGACACCTCATAAATCATGTTGCCCCTGTTCACACTCTTACTCCTGCTATACTTTTCCTGAATTATAGGACTATGTGTCTACCCACATGCCCCTCTGCAATCAAGGTAGAAGGGAGAACAGCCAGAGAAGCCTAAATAATGTTACTTAAGAATTCAGGCTTAGCTTTGAAAAGAAAGTTGTTTTTATGTTTTTTGGGTTTTTTTTTTTTTGAAGTTTTGAAAAGAAGAACTTCTAGAAGTTCTTCCCTATTCCAGAAATTTCTCCTATCTTCTTCTGTCACTGAATTGTATCCCAAGATATCCATCCTTTTTTCTATAGAGAACCAAATATTGCTACTATCATTTAACTTGGAAACACAGTTTCTAGGAAAATCAGAAAGCTAATGGACGTCACTTCAAGGTTGTGGATTAGATTATCAGAGACCTATCTTTCCACAAAAAGAACTCACTCCCATAGAGTAAGGAACATAGCTAGGAAAGGCTGGGTTTGGATGACTCTCTGCTGTGAGGCCCCTTTTCTCCTACTGGGCTACTCTGCTCACTTTTCAAGAAATGAGGCTCACTGGTTCTCCAAGACTGGACCTCAGACTTCTGGCATCAATACTGCCTTAAAACTTGAGATGAAACTGCAAATTCTTAAGCTCCACCTCACTACCATTGAATGAGAAAACCTGGAGTTGGCGTCCAGAACTATGTGCTTTAACAAGACCTCCAAGACATTGCAATTCATGGTCAAGTCAAAGAAACACTGAGCTAGCTGGTAGTGGCACTGCAGGCCTACCCTATTTAGCAGATTCAGATAATCACCTCCGAGTTAATGAGTTTCTGATCTTTCCTGAAACCAGGTCTTGATAGCATGGAAGAAAGGGCTTGAATAAAAGTTTTTAATGCTGGGAGCTAGCTGGAAGGGCAGAGGATATAAGAATGAAAAGAAAGCCTAGGATCAAAAGAACAGAAGGGGATGGAAGATAGCAGGGAAACAAACATTACCACATTTTAAGCTTAGACCCAGCTTAACTTCATTCTCCTCCATGATAGAATGTCACACTGGTGATGACACATTACAGATGTGGATTAAGCCTTCACTGGGGACTATTTTATCCAGGGTTTTTGTTTCTGTGTCTCTAAAGGCACTAGCAGCAGGTTAAGCTGTCTCCCCATTTGTGAGCTTTCTTCCACCCCAATTTGTGTTTTTCTTTCTTTTTATAATGAATTCTAATGTACTTACATCTTTCCAGGGATTAGGCCCGACAGCAACAGCCCACAATAAAATGAGCATGAGGTCACCCAACAATATGTGAGGAAGAATGAACTACAATTAAGCCAACATAATTGCATCCAAGCAACACCCTCCAAAGTAGAGAACAATAAATCTTTGGCTAAAGTAATGAGGGAAAAAAAGATGAGAACACTGGAACAGCTCAAATGAGCAGTCTTAAAGCTTACGGTGGGGAACAAAATAAAACACATAACAAAACTTGCCACAGATCTCTGATTCCCCCAAGTCAGTCCTGTCCCCTCAAATGCAGGACCTTTATTTTCTAAGCTGCATCATTTTTTCCAGGTGCCTAATTCCCTCTTGGTTTGTTGTTAGGTGGACAGTTGGGCCCACCCTTATTACTGAAGTCAGTGTGTTCAGTTACTAGATTGATGGGGAAAAGCCTTACCAAGCATTACCAAACCGAAAGCTAATCAGTACAATATTTGACCTAAGTCACAATCCATTCTGTTTATTGGTATTTTAATTTCAACAGTCCTTTGAATGTATACTTACCTTGAAATGATTTTTAAAACTCTCTCGTCCCTACCCAACAGAAAAGGGTCTGAGTTTATGTGTCTTTTCTTACTGCACATTATCCAGAAAACTGACCTATTCCCACAGAGGGGATGGACTGTGAGAAACAGGGAGATCCCTGTGAAAATGAATACGGTTGTTACTTTTTATGTCTTCCAGGTGGAGGGACAAAGAGGCTATTGAACTGTCAAAGAGGAGAAAAGAACAGCAAGATGGGAACTTTCTTTTTGTTTACAAATTGCTTGGTGATGTGGGGGCTCATAGCAAAGAATTATGTAACATTGCCTGAACCTACTCATTCCCTTTGCTACCCATATAATGAACATATTCATAATTAAGGCATTAATAAGCCATAAATTAGGCACTAAGGAAATATTTCATCAGTTTTCTTAGGCTTCTAAATACGCCCTAGTCATTCCCCAATTACAGTATCTGTCCTTTTCCCAAAGGACTGAAGTTGGATCAGGTTAACACTAATACATATGACAAAACCATAAACCAGTTAAATGCCTAATTCTGAGCTACAAGATTATCAAATAATAGGGAATCATATAGGAAGATAAATTACCACAGGACAGAACAGCTGTAAATACTGGTATTGAGATGGAGTTTAAATTAATTACTTTATAAAACAGCAAAGATTCTACTCTCCAGTTCTTCCTTACACTGTCCCCGCAAACCTGCAAAAATGAGCACCATGTTTTCATTCTACTTTAAAAACACTGGGACCCTAATCTCACCAAGGACTGTATTTCACCACATTAGCCTTTCTTAGGCTACCATGAATGTCATCTATCATTCTGTTCTTGTCATTCAAGAAACTGGTTAGAAAAAGGAATGAAAGTAGATGGAATTTTACGAAATTGTGACTTTGGAACGTCTCTCCAAAAGGAGAAAGAGGAAAAAGACAGAAAGAAACGCAGAAGAGCAGACATGAAGAGACGGAGGAGAAGTGAGAAACGAAGCAGAGAGAAAGAAGAGGAATTAAAGGAGAAGAAACAAGAGGGAAAAATAAATGAAACCAAACAATAGTAGAGGAGTTGGGGAAAAAAGCCAGAATATCCGTAACGTTTCAGAATTTTTGTGTGAATTCTTACATTTCCAAAGCAGACTGTGTCTGTTTGTGAAAGCATGTGTGTGCCTGAACGCCTGTGCTCAAGGTCTGGGTCAGGTCTCTCACCAGTGAGAGACGCAGCTGGGATTGGCCAGTTGTACCTGAAAATGGGTCTCATATGGGAAAACCTTTTCTGCTCACTGTAATAGGTAGCAGAATCTTAATCTTATGTTTTATGGTTTCACTGTAGTGACAAACACCATCCCAGACCCATTGCCAGTGCTTGGTTCCTGCTAACCTATCGACTTGAATAGGGAGGCTCAATATAAACTTTTCTTTGGTCCAAAGTAAGTTAACTTTAAAACCAGTAGCCGTAAACTTGAAAACTCAGAGCCAAATGAGACTGTAAGGATAAAGTGAATTGGGGGACCCTTTCTCGTCCCCAACCTGGGGTAGGCATATATTAGAAATGCTTATGTAGAGTAATTAAATATATTTCATTTACTTTTATATCATTTTTGATTAGCTAAGGCGAAAATGTGCAGTATTTAAAGGAGCAAACAGAATGAAAACACAAAAAGGAAAAGAAACCATTGTGATTCCAATCTCGGCAAATATCCAACTAGCAATAACGTGAAGATTTAATATTATTACATGCACAAAAAAATAAAGCCTAATGCTCATCCAAGCATATTTCAATCAAAGCTCTCTCCGGGAACATTCCTACTGACAATACAATTTCGTGCAAAATAAACAATAAGATGCAAAAACTACAGTAAGCAGTTTAGGAAATTACATATCAAATATCTTCCTAAGAGCCTGGGGGTCTTATAAGCAGAAGTTTTGCCTAACAGATCTCATTGCATATGCAGATTTAAATAATTCACTTGTTTAAGAAATCTCCTATTCTCTATTTACTCAAGCACTTCCGCAGTGTGTTGTCGCCAGCAGTCACGCCAAAAGTCAAAGGGAAAAAAAGTTCTTTTTCTAGTTCTGAAGGGAGCAAGAGGGAAATAAGTAGCAAGCTGAGGGTTCTGCGGTAAAGTCAGGTAACAATAGTATATTCTGTCAAAATCTGTTCTCTGTAAGCATGACTTCAGAAACTAAGATTTCATACAGATATGCAGACGTATAGACAATTTGTGAGAGCATTGTTAGCTACCTAGCCAACTGGGTAGCTGGTTTCTCCTGTTCTACAGGTGAGGATTTCAGAGAGATGCCGTCCAAGTTACATGAGCAGTGAGTAGAAGTGATCACTGGAATGAGAACACAGGGTGCTTAAATGTCAGTTACTCTTTTTACCATGTAGAGTTACCATGCATAACACTGGTTCCTGCTAACCTATCAACTTGAATATGTGGACTCAATATAAATTTTTCTTTGGTCCAAAGTAATTTAACTATAAAATGGGTAGCCATAAACTTGAAAACTCAGAGCCGAATGAGATTGTAAGGACAAAGTGGATTGGGGGACCCTTTCACTTGGTTCCTGCTCACCTATCGACTGTAATATGTAGGCTCAATATAAGTCTATCTATATGTATACACATGTATTTCTCAGATGTGAGTGCTTGTATTCTTTCAGAGTTTTAACTTATTTAGACTTTGATTAAACTGAATAAATCTTCAGTTCTCTCATGTATTCATGGATTTTCTCTAATGACTTAGCTAATAATAGAATAATAAAATAAAAAGGCAACAACAATAAACTAACCAGATCATCTTTAGAACAGGAAATCAACAAAATCAATGTGTGCACCCCAAGTTGTAGGGAGGTAGCTATTCAGAGCTTTTGGTATGGAAGTCCATATAGATATAGTCTGATTACAAACAATTCTTAAACTTTGAAATGATGCATATCTATTCCAGTTCCATTTGTAAAGCATTTTTGATTAAACATATATTAGAGCGGTTATAAAACCCTTTTTTAAATCACCTCCTTTTTAGATAAAAGTCGCCCACAGACTCTGAAGCATTGTTGATAATAAAAGCACGTAACAGGTGTGGGCTTAGTTGGATGTGTTCTTAGTGTTTTCCAGACTTTATTTCACATTTTCAGTTTTTATCTGTAAAAATTCCACAAGTATTCCAAAAGACATTAACTTTCTTTCTACAAATAGGAAAAAAAAAATCACTGCGTCTAGGACAGTGGGAAATTCAAAGTAGAGGAAATTATTCTGCCTCTATTGGCTGGGAACAAATGAATATTTTAATTGAAAAATTAATTTTCAGCTCAAAACTATATCTCATTCAGGCAGAAGAACGTCTTAAAGAAAAGCTGGATTGCTCTGAGAGATCGGGGAAGTTGTCCTAGGAAGATGGACTTGAGGAGGACAGACATTGATGAGAAAAGTCAGCATTCCTTCAAAAAAGGCTGTAAGGATGAAGCCAAACTGTCACCAGTGCTCTCATCTGATAAGATTTGTATGAGTTTGGTGTATAGGTGAGAAGATATTTAAAACTTAGTCTGTATATATCTTTAATTATTGACATTTTTACAGTAAATATGTACATATATTTAAATTTCATTGGCATGATTTCAGAAAAATAAAATAAGTTAGGGTTTGCAGGTTTGGTGGGCAGATTGAACAAAGTAGCAGTAGCTGGATTCTGGGAAAGGTTAGTGCTTCAAATTCCTGTGGGGCAGTGATTTTCAACCAGTGTGTGTCATTAAAGGATCTTAGGTGTGCTGCAAACATTTTTTAAAGATCATAACTTAAATTATTTTCAAAAGAAGTCCAAAGCACAGTAAGTATATTTTCTTCTTTTTGAACTTTCTTTTTCCTTTTGATTTACATGATTTAAGTGTACCGTGGAAGGTTAACTCTAGGTTCAGTGTGCCGTGAGATAAAAAAAAGTTGAAAAACACTGGTGTAAGCTGGGGATGAGGGCTCACACCTGTAATCCTAGCACTTTGGGAGTCTGAGGCACGTGGATCACCTGAGCTCACAAGTTCAAGACCAGCCTGAGCAAGAGCGAGACTCCATCTCTACTTAAGAGGCTCGGTGTCTGTAGCTTAACTGGTTAGGGCACCAGGCACGTACACAGGAGCTGGTGGGTTCAAATCTAGCCCAGGCCTGCCAAACAACAGTGACAACTACAACCAAAAAAAAATTAATAATAATAATAATAATAGGTAGGCGTTGTGTACTTGGGAGACTGAGGCCAGAAAATTGCTTAAGCCCAAGAGTTTGAGTTTCCTGTGAGCTGTGACACCATGGCACTCTACCCAGGGTGACAGCTTGAGACTTTGTCTCAGAAAAAATAAAAGAATTAAAAAATAAAAATAAAATAAAACATAAGAAAAAGAAAAATTAGCTGGGTATTGTGGCCATTGCCTATAGTCCCAACTACTTGGGAGGCTGAGGCAAGAAGAACTCTTGATCCAAGAGTCTGAGATTTCTGTGAGTTATGACACAGGACATTCTACCCTGTGTAACAATGAGACTGTCTCAAAACAAACAAACAAACAAACCCCATGAAAACGACACTATTATAGGGAGTGACGATAGGATAAAGTGGTCACAGAATTGACACTGTGCGGGCCAAGTAAAAACTTTCCCTTTGTGCTCTGAAGTTTTGCTGAAAAATCAACTCACAAAAGGCAGATGAGTAAGAGAAACAGTGTATACATATATTAGCTCGCATGGAGGAAAATCAGAGTGATACTTGTGCCATATCCCAATGGGTCCCAAATATATAGTCCCATTTCAGAAGGGAGAGGGGAGTTGGGGAATACAGGTAATTTTGTTGAGGGACACTAGGTGATTACTAGGGAGAATGAATGATTGGAGAACAGAGATCAACCAAAATGTTTTCTTTGGAAATTGAATGAGCCTGGGAGACAGACATTATCTTTTGGAAGACTCTGTTCAGGTGTGGTTACATTCTTGATCTTTTCTCAATAGATAATGACATAAAGGAAGGGTAAGGAAAAATAATTGTGCTTCTTGGTGGGTCCCTCCAGGATTGATGTAGACAGGGGAAAAATCTCTTCCAGGATCTGTTGATCTCTAACGGCCTTTAATTCAAGGTACTCATTATGCCAGGAAGCCATAGTTTGGGTGAAGTTCCCTGTACTTCTTCAGCACTCAAGTTGAAGAAATGTTGTGTTATGAAATTGGTTTGGAAACTTCTTGACTAAAGTAGATTGCATCATGGCCGATGTTTAGCCATTTAAAAATCTATCATTTTATTCCAACACATATAAATTGAACATCTCCTCTATCACAAACAGGAATTGTTCTTGGGGGAGAAAATAGATCAGCTTTCCAGGAATGTGTATGTCTTGGGAGAAAGGTAAGTAACGGTAATATGCAATGGTAAAATATACTTTAAAAGTCAGTTCAACTTATGTGTTATAAGGAATATTAAGTGAGGAGATGTGAAGAAGATGGAAGGTGTGGCTACCATTTGCTGCCTACTCAGGGAAAATCTGTCTCAGTGGATGACATGAGCTGTGCTATTAATGATGATAAAATATAATGAGGGGAAATGGAATGGATCTGGCCTAATGAAGTATCGGTATTGACCAAAATGCATTATGTTGCCCATACTCAAAGATATAATACAACAGCCCAAAGCTCAAGGCTTTTCAAAAGCCCCTTTAAAAAAAAAAAAAAGTACCTACTCTGACAACTCTGTTCACCTTTGGATAAACTCATTAAGTGAAGGTCATTTCTTCACTTAATTAGTTTACTCAAAGGAAAATAAAAGCAAAAACAAAAACAGAACAATAAATAGCAAATGTTGGGGCCCAGAAAGCAATACCCCAAAATATGACTGTTTGTAGATGCTGAACTGAAAAAGAACCCTCAAGTTCTCTCTGACATCCCCCTCTGCTGTCTCTCACATTCTCTACGTCTCCCAAAACACATAATGAAGTTGTATTCTGAACTTCCCTTATTTACTTACAGTCTGGACCTTGCAAAGAAGAAAACAATTATTCTGGTCCCTTTACTGAAACCATATTTCAGGAAGAAAGACTAAATCTGCCATCAGACCTGGACAGATTTTTGCCACAAACTGTCATCCACTCTGTGGACCCAAAAGATTTTGTCCCAGATCACTGTATGTTCTTTTAGTCCATTGAATTCTCCTAAAAATAATTTACTGTCCTCCTAAAATTGTCCTTACTTTCCTATCTCTCTTTCCCCTAAGAAACAGGGTATATAAGCATCTGTACCCCACTGGGATATTAGGCAATCATTCTGGGATTCTCCCCATGCGCACAGTAGTAATAAATTTGTTTGCCTTTTCTCTTAACAACCTGCCTTTTTGTGAGTTAATTTTTCAGTGAAATTTCCAGCCGTGAAGGAAAAGCTTTCCCTTTTCCCCTATACAAACCCAAAATTCTACTCTATAGTAAGTCTGCAGTTTTTACTTTCACAAACTCAATCATTTTTTTTTTTTTTTCAGGGAGAGAGTGAATACAGGATTGAGTTCCCTCACAAATGAGTGACAATTCAACTATCATGCAACTAATCATCTTTGAGTTATTCCTTGGCAATGCTAAGAAGAAACTACCCGTGCAAATATCATGAGGAAGGGCATTCTAGACTCCTAACACAGAATAGAATTAGATTAACTTGTCTTCAGATGGAGATTGAGACGGGGATGAGGTAGTTTTGATTGGAGCAGGAAGAACTGTCGTCAATAGTCTTGTTTTGGCCACACTAAGCACGGATGCTTTAGAGACTTACATATGGAGAGGTTAAAGATGTAGTGACATGTTCACATTTTATGTTCTGAAAAGAGGGTATAAAACATATAGATTGAGGAATCACTACACATAGATGATCTTTAAAGCAATGGAGCTATAAGAGGTAGGAGGTGAGTGGAAAGCACATGCAGGGAGGGATTTAGTATGCATTTATTTACACGATGCATACTATTTATTTATAGAAGCAATAGCACACTTCACCTTGAGAACACGATCCGTACTTACTTTCTTTTGGCCTGTGTGAAGCACAAGCCAGTGTGCAGGCAGGCTGGCTAAGTCCAGCATGAAGTTATTTTTCTTTTATTTTCACCGGGTTTAATGGAAGTACAGTCCATGTCCTCCATTCTCAGGTTTATATGATTTACATTACTCACTTCATTTAATTAAGTATATCCTAGTATACTGATCAATCAATATTAATCAAACTTTCAAGGACATGCATTAACAACCAGAATTCCTGTAACTTGGAAATGAGGAATTATTTGGACACAATGTATTTTGACTCCCAGATAAAAGTATAGAAATATCCTATTCTAATATTGCTACCTTTATTCATCATCTTATGACCTGAGTTCGAGTGACCGTTGTTGTTCAGTCATACTGTTAGGTAGATAGTAAGGGGCTCTGGCTCTCCTAGGAAGAAAGACAAGTGCCCTGCCCTGAGCAGCTGCCATACTTGGAGGAAGAAGAACCATCCTACCAATCCATCAGCAGCAGAAGATTTAGTGCACCAGATGTAGAAGGATGAAGGGGTGGAAGTCAGAGGGGGGAAGGGTGAGGAGATGAGGGGTAGAAGTTTGGGGGGCAAACAGCACAGGCAGCAATAGGTTACAGAAAGTGACCTAGGCTAACCTAAGGATGATCGTGTCTTTAGTTTAAATCTGCATTGCAGTTTTCCCTCCATCCCACCCCAGGGAGTTTTCAGAGAGTCTCAGGGAGGTCCTTATGCACACTAAACACGGAGACTCCGCTTTCCAAAGTGGTTTGATGATCACGTTTGAACCACAAATTATGAGGAAGGCCTAGCCTAGATGATATAAAACAGGACTGACCCCAGACTGTAATTGAAGCCTCCTGTTACCACAGGGGACTCTCTTCACTGTCTGTGGCAAATATAGCTTACTTTGCTCAATAAACATCCCTCCCTGCTTGCCTTGAGATCGGTGTGTACCATCATCAGTCTGCGTGGTCATACTTTGGTCAAGAACACACAAAGACCCATGAGTAGACAACTGAACTGACAAGCTGAATCAAAAGCTATGAACTGTGTTGACCTGGAGGGGAAAACTGAGGCAAAATTCATGGAAGTAGAGAATTTATTTAAACCAAGGTTGAGGACACCAGCCCAGGAGTCACAGGTTTAAATTGTTATGAATAAATGTTTGGGTTAGCAGCAGTAAAGGGAAATAAAAGTTAGGGAGAAGTTCCTAAATTATTTATCAAGAATGGACATTGGCTCATTAAAATAAATCATGATTTGTCATGCATTGTTCATCGCATCACAAATTCCAGGATCAAGCAGATAATGGGTGAGGGCTACATTACACAACTTACGGTAATATTAAAAAAAAAAAGTACTAGCTACTCTGGAAAATATAGGGAAGGACAGAAAAGTGCCTTTGAACAGTTTCTCCAGGCATTGGTATGGGGTGGGGCATGTTCTGAAGTTTAGTCTGTTAATAGAAAAGAAGGCATGCTCAGTAAAACAGTTTAAGGAGGTTTATTCCCAGGTAAACTTGAGGACCAGGACCCAGAGCCACAGGCAAGAAAACTTGAGCAAGTGGACAAGCAGTCTTGGGGTTACTCTATCTCAAAAAAAAAAAAACTTCTGTAGTGCATTTTTAATTGAAAGGAGACAGGTCAGGTAATTTCATCAAGAGTGAATTAATATGTTGAAAGAACTTTGTTGTTTTAACTAAATTTCTTAACTTATAAACAACTGGATCACATGTAAATTCCTTCATAAAAAAGGATCACAGTTTTACTACAAAGTTAAGTCATTAACTTAGCCAACCTGATTTCTAAAAGTAGAAATCTTAATTTTTGATGGAGAGAAGGCTCAGTTTTTCAAACAATCAAAACTTAATATAGACAGCTGAAGAATTATAGAAGTCTGGGCAGTGCCTGTGGCTCAGTGAGTAGGGCACTGGCCTCATATACCAAGGGTGGCAAGTTCCAACCCGGCCCCTGCCAAATTGCAACAAAAAATAACTAGGCGTTGTGGCAGGTGCCTATAGTCCCAGCTACTCAGGAGGCTAAGGCAACAGTATCGCCTAAGCCCAAGATTTGGAAGTTGCTGTGATCTGTGACACCACAGCACTCTATCCAGGGTGACAGAGTGAGGCTCTGTCTCAAAAGAAAGAAAAAGAGAGATAGAAAGAAGTTATAGAAGTCAAAAGGTGAGCAAAAATCTTTTGATATTTTTACTAACATCATACGAAGACCTTTTTCAAAAGGAGAAAATTAAATTATTTTGTTGTATTATTATATTAGTGATAAAGTCTATTTTAATAAAATCTTATGAACAAATCCACCCAACTTTAATAAATTTTATTACAAATTAATTTTATAAGTCTTTCATAACCTTTACTTTTAGCCTTTATATCACTACAGTTTTAATCCTCATTTGCTTTAGTTTAAAACAGTTTTTTAAAACCTTTAAGTTAGACAAAATTATCATTTTTTAATTTTATATAACGTGACTTTTAGATTTTTTAACTAAATATTAAAAATCTGGTGTTTATTTTACACTTTCCAATGGCACTAATTTTCCATTGGAAATACATGTTCAGTTATTTAATTTTCAGAACATTAACAACTAAAAAGATGAGTCACAAATTGTTCTATGTATACTAAAAATTATTCTCCAGTAACTGAACCATCTATCCATTTTTATTTATTTATTTTTTGATTTTTTTTTTAATTTTTTCAATTTAATATGAGGGTACAATTTTTAGGTTACATTGTTCTCACATCCAGGCTAAAGTTCCATTTGCAGAAGAGCCCCTCAGCCAGGGGGCATGTTATACACCCTCATAATGTGCACATTAGGTGAGAGCCCACCTCATGCCCTCCCTCCTTCTGCCATGCGTCCTCTCCCCATCTCCCTTCCCTCTTCCCTCTGCCCCTGAACTGGACTATAATAGTGTTTCATTGTTCTCATGAACATGTAATTGTTTATATATTGATTTCATATTAGTATGGAGTCCATTGGATGTTTATTTTTCCATTCTTGAGATACTTTACTAAGAAGAATGTATTTCAACTCCATCCAGATAAATATAAAAGATGTGAAGTCTCCATCTTTTTTAATGGCTGAATAATACTCCATGGTAGGCATATGCTACAGTTTGTTGATCCATTCATGGGTTGGTGGGAACTTAGGTTGCTTCCACAACTTGGCAATTACGAGTTGAGCCACAATAAATATTCTAGTGCAAATATCTTTGTGGTAAGATGATTTTTGTTCTTTTGGTTAGATACCTAGTAATGGGATTGTAAGGTCAAATGGAAGGTCTACATTTAGATCTTTGAGGATTTGCCATACTTCTCTCCAAAAAGGGTATATTAGTTTGCAATCCCAGCAGCAGTTTGGAAGCATCCCCCTCTCTCCACATCCATTCCAGCAGCTGGTATTTTGGGACTTTGTGATGTGGGTTAATTGTGCTGGGATTAGGTGATATTTAAGAGTGGTTTGGTTTGCATTTTTCTGATGATTAAAGACTATGAGCATTTTTTCTTTCTCTTTTTATTTTTCTTTCTTTCTTTTTCTTTTCTTTTCTTTTCTTTTTTTTTTTTTTGAGACGGAGTCTCACTATGTTGCCCTTGGTAGAGTGTCATGGCATCCCACCTCACAGCAACCTCAAACTCTTCAGTTTAAGCGATTCTTTTGCCTCAGCTTCCCAAGTAGCTGAGACTACAAGCACCTGCCACAACACCTGGCAGTTGTCATTGTTTAGCTGGTCCAGGCCGGGTTTGAACCTGCCAGCCTTTGTGTATGTGGCTAGCACTGTAACCATAATGATCATTTTTTCATGTGTTATTGGCCATCCGTCTGTCATCCTTAGAGAAGTTTCTGTTCAAATCTCTTGCCCACTTATAGAGAGGGTTGCTTGTACTTTTCTTATTGTTTAATTTAAATTCTCTGTACATTCTAGTTATCAGGTCTTTGTCAGATTCATAACATGCAAAAATCTTCTCCCATTCCGAAGGCTGTCTGTTTGCTTTGCTTGTGGTACACTTAGCTGTGCAAAAGCCTTTTGGCTTGATCCAAGTTCCAGTTATTTATTTTTGGTGTTGCTGCAATTGCTTAGGGTGGTGTTCCTCATAAAATTTTTCCCAGGTCATTATCTTCAAGTGTTTTCCCCACACTCTCTTTTAGATTTTTATTGTTTCATTTCTTAAATTTAAATCTTTTAAGCAACAAGAATCAATTTTTGTCCATTATGAGAGGTCCTATTTCAGTCTTCTACATGTAGATAACCAGTTCTCCCAGTGCCATTTGTTAAATAAGGATTCTTTCCTCCATTGCAGGTTTTTGTTAGGCTTATCAAGAACTAAATGAGGATATGTGAATGGGTTCATCTCTAGATTCTCTACCCTATTCCATAGATCTACATCTCTCTTTTTGTGCCAGTGCTATGTTAATAGCCTTAACCTAAAATCTGGCAACGTAATCCCTCCATATTTGTTTTCATTTCTAAGAATTGTATTTGCTATTGGGTTTTTTCTGGATCCACATGAATTAAAGTACTATTTTTTCCAAGATGTTTAAAGTATGACAAGTTAGACAAAACTATCATTTTTTTTAACTTTCTATAACATGAATTTTAGATTTTAAATTACTGAAAGGAAGTTCGAAAGACCAATATAGGTGCCATCCCTAATGTTTTTCCTAAGTCTCATATGGCTACCTGGCATTAAATATGGCTCCCAAGGGCAGGACTTATTTGTACCCTTAATTCATTCACCAGGTGCAAAGACAGAAAATAGGATGACCAGAGGAATCAATTTCTCCCTAAATAGCCCAGGAGGCAAAGCTGGAGCAGGGAAGAAGGGCTGTGTGGGCTAGATTGTGCCTTGTAGCTGCTGGCCTAGGCACCAAGAACATATCCCTGGACATGTCCACCATGGGCACCTATTTAAACCGCAGAATTCAGAGGCTCAAAACCAAGAACACAACCTCATAGTTGAGTCCAATAAAATTTAGAAATATTACAGAAGTGGCAAATCTTTAAACAACTGAACTTTAATAACAGTTTTAAAACTAATTTTATTTATCAAAGATTACCAAAGTCACATGAAAAAAAGGGCATAAGTTCTTTTCTGTTTTCCTGATAAAATGGTTGATGTAAGTGCTTACTTTTTTAAAGTCAATTAATGAGAGCTCTTTTACATATTTTGGCAATGAAATATCACATGCACATTACATAAATAGACAAACATACAGACAGAGCAGAGTTTATATTTAGCAGCGCTTCAACAAACATTTTTATTCAGATTTGTAATCTTTTAATTATCCAACTTATCTTAGCAGTTTACCCAGGTTTTAGTTATCATTTTAAGTTATTATTTGCTCACTGTTTTTATACTCTGTAAATTATAACATGGGTCAGGGATCAAAATACAGTTTTAACTACTCTTTTAATCTCATAAATCTTACCAAGAAAAGAAAATTTATGTCATTTAATAAAACTTGTTATTTTAAACAATGCAACATCACTTTTAAATTTTATAAATATGGTAGATGTTTAGAATACCTTCGGTTTAGTGTTTAATTAGAAATTCTCAAAAAATCACATCCCAAACAAAACCTATTGAAAATTGTAAGGATCAAAGTGTCTCTGGACCCCTAAATTTTAGCCAAACTATAGGAATAGAAGGCCACTGTTCTCATAAAGGGTTGCTGAAAATTCACTAACTTGAATCTGAGTAATTAATAGGAGGAAAAATTACAAACTTATCTATGGGAACCTTCCAAAGGAACACTCAGAGATACCAAAGAAACTGTCCATTTTTATGGTCAGGGTCAACAATGTGTGGGCAGTAGTCTAGAAATGTGATTGAACTCATGCTAACAGGCTGGTGGGGAAACTCAGCAAGTCCTTCCTATCTAGATCCTGTTTGGCCTTTGAGTGTATATTCCTTCCTTCTAGGAATGGAGCAAGGCTCTTTCTGGAATGGGGGGGTTTACAGTAAAACAAACTAGTCCAGATTATGACATTATGAACAGTTATTACATAGAAGAATTTTAGGTTTTATGGTTAGTTTTCCAAAAAAGGAGTTGTGGCTTTTATGAACTGCCTTGGGGAAGAGGGACTCTGTTTCCTATGGCTAGCTTCAGGGAAGAATTGGAACAAGAGGCAGGAGGACAAGGTAAGGTCAGAGAACTTTCAATTCTGAGGCCTTCTCTTTAAGGTAGTTTTCCATGCCAACATGGTATCACTTGACTTTTAACTGCGAAAACCTTCAGTACCCATCCTTAGCACCTCAAACAATTACAAAGTAGTAAAAAGTTTTTTTCTTACATGAGGATTAAGATTAGGATGTTTTTAAAACCTTTTCTAACTGAGATTTTTCTCTTTGTATTTTAGCAATCTTTTTTCTTTTTTTTGTAGTTTTGGGCCAGGGCCAGGTTTGATTGAACCAACCACCTCCAGTATATTGGGCCAGTGCCCTATTCCTTTGAGCCACAGGCACAGCCCAGCAATCATTTTTTAAAACTAAAGTTACTATACAAAATTAACAGTTTAGGATTTTTTTTTTCCTAGACAAAAATATTGTTAAGGCAACACAATGTATACATAACCAGCTAGCAAAATCAAGACTGGATGAGACTGAGGGAAATCTAAAACTTCCAGTTTAAACTCTTATAACTACAACTACTAGGACAGCTTCGGATCCCTAAAAGTACTGTTAATTCCAAATGAAAGATAGAATGAGTTAAAAGCACATTTTATGTGTGCTGTCAATGGAAGATAAGGCATACTCAGTAAAATAATTTATGGAGGTTTATTCTGAGACAAATTTGAGCACCATGACCAAGAGCCACATCCATGAAAACTTGAGCAAGTAGCTGGCTGGTGGTATGGTTACAGTTTGGTTTTATACATTTTATAGAGAGACAGGAATAACAGGTGAGGTCATAGAAAACACACATTGGGCTTGGCGCCTGTGGCTCAAGCGGCTGGGGCGCCAGCCACATACACCCAAGGTGGCGGGTTCGAATCCAGCGCGGCCCGCCAAACAACAATAATGGCTGCAACCAAAAAATGGCCGGGTGTTGTGGCCGGCGCCTGTGGTCCCAGCTACTTGGGAGGCTGAGACAGCCTGGACTCGCTTGAGCCCAGGAGTTGGAGGTTGCTGTGAGCAGTAAAAAAGCCATGGCACTCTACCCAGGGGGACAGCTTGAGGTTCTATCTCAAAAAAAAAAAAAACACACATTGGTTGGGCCCCCAAAGGTGGGACATCTGGAAGCAAAAGGTACTTAACAGGTAATAGGTGGGTTAAAAGATTCTTTAGCTGACATTTGACTGGAAGAGTTAGGCTTCAGCTAAAAGACTAAAAGTCAGTGAGAAGAAATGTTTAAGGTAAAGGGTGTATTAATTAGAGACAAAGTACCAGACAGACATCAAGTGGTTTGTTATGTATATTGCGGACCTGCAGGTAGGTCTTTCATGGCCTTAGACCTGTTAGTGAGTCACAGAGGACATCTCTAAGAAGGGGAGGAGGCATGATGAGACTTAGTTGATATCCTTTCTCAAGGCTAGCACCTCAGTTTTACTGATTGTCTTGGCCAAGAGGGAATCCAGTCAGTCAGCTGCATAGGGGGAGCCTTGAGGTATAATTTTACATGCCTTACATTCTGCAGGCTACTCTGAGCCACTTTTTTTTTGTTGTTAAATCTATAAACACAAATTGGTGTCAGGGGAGAAAATTTAAATCCATGACTGAAATGGAGATTGGGGAAAATAGTATGAAAAGTTTATATGAAAGAGGATGCATGTAGGTTTCGGGTATCCAGTCTACATACTGCAAGGGCCAAGAGAAAATTTCACCTCTACTCTCTATTGTTTGGCTGAAATGAGCTGACAATAGGCAGATTAATAAGAGAAAAAGTATATAATATTCTTTTTTTTTTTATTATTATTGTTGGGGATTCATTAAGGGTACAAGAAACCAGGTTACCCTGATTGCATTTGTTAGTTAAAGTCTCTCTTACAATTGTGTCTTGCCCCCCAAAGGTGTGGCACACACCAAGACCCTACCCCACCTTTCTCAGCTCTTCCTTTCCCCCATCCCTCCCTCCTTCTTTCTCTCTCTACTCTCACCGATTCCCCCACCCCTATCATGACATTGATTGTGATTGTCATTAATTGTCCTCATATCAAAATTGAATACATAGGATACATGGTTCTCCATTCTTGTGATGCTTTACTAAGAATAATGTATTCTAATTCCATCCAGGTTAATACAAAGGCTGTAAAGTCTTCTTTTTTTTTTTGATGGCTGAATGGTATTCCATGGTGTATATATACCACAGCTGGTTAATCTATTCCTGGGTTGGTGGGCATTTTGCTGTTTCTACATTTTGGCAATTGTAAATTGAGCTTCAATAAACAGTATGGTGCAAGTGTCCTTATGATAAAAGGTTTTTTTTGTTTTTTTTTTTTCTTTCTGGGTAGATGCCCAGTAATGGGATTGCAGGATCAAATGGGAGATCTAGTTTGAGTTCTTTAAGGGTCCTCCATACTTCCTTCCAAAAAGGTTGTATTAGTTTGCAGTCCTGCCAGCAGTGTAAAAGTGTTCCCTTCTCTCTACATCCACAGTTTTGAGATTTTGTGATGTGGGCCGTTTTCGCTGGTGGTAGATGGTATCTTAGGGTGGTTTTGATTTTCATTTCTCTAATAATTAGGGATGATGAGCATTTTTTCATATATTTGTTAGTCATTTGTCTGTCTCCTTTAGAGAAGATTCTCTTCATGTCTCTTGCCCATTGATATATGGGATTGTTAGCTTTTTTTTTTTCTATGTGGATTAATTTGGGTTCTCTATAGATCCTAGTTATCAAGCTTTTGTCTGATTCAAAATATGCAAATATCCTTTCCTATCATGTGAGTTGTCTATTTGCTTTGGTTGTTGTCTCCTTAGCTGTACGGAAGCTTTTCTGTTTAATTAAGTCCCATTTGTTTATTTTTGATGTTGCAATTGCCACGGCAGTCTTAATTCTTCATTAAGTCTTTCCCCAGGTCAATATCTTCCAGTGTTTTTCTTAGGCTTTCTTTGACGATTTTTATTGTTTTATGCCTTAAATTTAAGTCCTTTATCCATCTTGAATCAATTTTTGTGAGTGGAGAAAGGTGTGGGTCCAGTTTCAGTCTTTCACATGTGGATATCCAGTTCTCCCAGCACCATTTGTTGAATAGGGACTCTTTCCCCCAGTGTATGTTCTTGTTTGGTTTATCCAAGATTAGATGTTGTAAGATGTTAGTTTAATTTCTTGGTTTTGTATTCAATTCCAAATGTCTATGTCTCAAAACAGCATGTGCCGGTACCATGCTGTTTTCACCACTATGGCTTTGTAGTACAGCCTAAAATCTGGTATACTGATGCCCATGGCTTTGTTGTCCTTACTAAGAACTGCTTTCATATATGGGTTTTTTTCTGGTTCTATAAAAAATACAGAATCTTTTTTTCCAAGTCTTGAATGTACGATGTTGGTATTTTAATAGGGTTGGCATTGAATCAGTCGATTGCTTTGAGAAGTATAGACATTTTAACAAAGTTGGTTTTTCCCAGCCATGAGCATGGTATGTTCTTCCATTTGTTAATATCCTCTGCTATTTCCTTTCTTAGGATTTCACAATTTTCTTTATAAGGTCCTTCACCTCTTTTGTTAGGTATATTCCTAGTTATTTTATTTTTTTTGAAGCTACAGTGAAGGGAGTGGTATCCTTAATTAGCTTATCATCTTGACTGTTATTTCCATATACAAAGGCTACTGACTTGTAGACATTGATTTTATATCCTGAGACATTATTGTATTTTTTGATAACTTCCAGGAGTCTTGTGGTTGAGTCTGTGGGGTTCTCTAAGTATAAGATCATATCATCAGTAAAGAGGGAGAGTTTGACCTCCTGTGCTCCCATGCAGATGCCCCTATTTCCTTTTCTTGCCTAATTGTTTTGGCTAGAACTTCCAGCACTATGTTATAGTAATGGTGACAAAGGACAACCTTGTCTGGTTCCAGTTCTAAGAGGAAAAGCTTTCAGTTTTACTCCGTAAGTATGATGTTAGCTGCTGGTTTGCCATGTATGGCTTCAACCGGATTAAGAAATGTGCCACCTCTGCCTATTTCTTAAGTGTTCTAATTAGAAATGGATGCTGGATTTTATCATATGCTTTTCCTGCATCTTTTGAGAGAAATCATATGGGAAAAAACCATGAACAGATACTTCTCAGATAAAGAAAGGAGACATATGTGGTTAATCACATACAAATACAAAGAGATTTTTACCTGTGACACCAAAGGCCACAATGAGGTGTTTATTTTATTCACAAATGATCAACAAAAATTAAAAAGTCTGGGCAGCACCTGAGGTTCATATATTGAGGGTGACGAATTTGAACCCAGCCCTGGCCAAACTGCAACAACAACAACAACAATAAAAAAAAATAGCTGGGTGTTGTGGCAGGTGCTTACAGTCCCAACTACTCGGGAGGCTGAGGCAAGAGAATTGCCTAAGCCCAAGAGCTGGAGGTTGCATGAGCTGTGATGCTACGGCACTCTACCAAGGGCAACAGAGTGAGACTCTGTCTCTTAAAAAAAAAAAATCAAAAAGTTTGACAATACTCAGTGAGATTAGCCCACATCACAAAATACCGAATCTGCAGATGCTGGAGTGGATGTGGAGTGAAGGGGACACTTCTACATTGCTGATGGGACAGCAAACTAATACAACTTCTATGGAAAGAAGTATGGAGAATTCTCAAAGAAATAAAAGTGGACCTTTCCTTTGATCCTACAATACCATTACTAGGAATCTACCCAGAAGAAAAACAATCATTTTACCACAAGGACATTTGAACTAGAATGTTTATTGCAGCTCAATTCATACTTGCCAAGACATGGAATCAACCCAAGTTCCTATCAACCCATGAATAGATTAACCAACTATGGTATATGTATATATGAGGGAGTGCTAGTCAGCCATAAGAAAAGATGGAGAGGCCAGGTGTGGTGGCTCACACCTGTAATCCTAGCACTCTGGAGGCCAAGATGGGTAGATAGCCTGAGCTAAGGGTTTGAGACCAGCCTGAATAAAAGCAAGACCCCATCTCTAAAAATAACCAGGCATTGTGGTGAGTGCCTGTAGTCCCAGCTGCTCAGGAGTCTGAGGCAAGAGAATCATTTGAGCCTGAGAGTTTGAGGTTGCTGTGAGCTATGATTTCGTGGCACTTTACCAAGGGTGACAAAGTAAGAATCTGTCTCGAGTAAAAAAAAAAAAAGGAGGATTTATATCTCTTATGTTTACCTGAATAGAGGTGAAACACATTCTCTTAGTAAAATATCACAAGAATGAAGAAAAAAGTATCCAATGTACCCAATACTAATATGAAACCAATATAGAAACAACTACAGGCCCACAGAAAGAAAAAGACAGGTATAGTCTAAGGAGGGGGAAAGGAGGGGTGGAGGAGGGAGGGTGACTGGCAGGATGTCACCTAATGTGCACAAGGTGAGGGTGTTCAGCCTCCCCCTACCCCGGGAAAGGCTCAACTACAGCTTGAACTTTCCCTCAGAAATGAAAATAATTTGTACTCTCATATTAATCTGAAATGAAGAGTCTGAGACAATTTGTAAATGTTTGTACTTTCATATTGATCTAAAAGACTGACAACTCAAGGGCTGGAAGGGACGTGGGTCATCAGCTTTCAGACACAGGCAATGACTTCTGTTTGGCACTGTGCCCTAAAGTTGAACATTCACATTCCATTCAACCCAACAATTTCACTCCTAGGGACGTACCTAAGAGAAATGTTTGCACATGTATAAGATTAGCTACAAGAAGGTTCAAAGAAGTATTTTTTATGATAATATCAAGAACCTGTGAACAACTCAAGTGACCAGTAATGAGCAGGTTGCTGACTAAACTATGGGACATTCTTATAATGAAATATTGTGAGAAGTCAGCAATGTATAACAGGATGACTCTTACTGATATAAATCATAAAACATTACTCTTTTTATAAATTTAAGAACATTATTTATAATAATTTTTGTAATACATGTAAGAATTAATAAAACCATATAAAAGAAAGTAAGAGAATACACCAGACACACAAGTCAGGATAAGGTTCAGGGTGGGCTGGAAGAGCAGGGAAATAGGACAGAATGTAGAATCTGTGTGGTGAGATGTAGGTTATAATCTGATTGTCATGGTCCTAGCATTATTTCATGAGCACTTTTTGCATTATTAAAAGTAACAAACTAAATAAATAAAATACATGAATAAGTGATGTGTTTTATAAAGCAAAGAGTATGATCATTCCAATTCTGTGCACTAGTGGCTCAATTAAAAACCCACCTATATTAGACAAACGTTAGTGTGTGGGAGGGGAAACAAGATTATTAATTAGAGAAAACATAGGAAGCTTGAATTGGTACCACAGATTGAAGATGTAGTCTGAAGGAACAGACAAAGGTTTCCAACTCTGACTAAAAGCCATACTACAAATATATCTCTGGGTCAGCTCTAAGGAGTTAATGAAAAAGACCTACCTGGAGGATGTTTTTCCTTTTATAAATATTCTCTCCCATTTCAGAGCTGCCCTCTGACACCACTTGGCAAAACCAGTGAATAGTCTGGAGATCCCAAACAACCGAGGATGTGGGTTCCTGCTTTTCAAGATGACTGAACACTCTAATTGGTTTGAAAGACCTTGCACTATATCTTTCCTACAGGGCTTAAATGTGAAATAAGGCCTTGCTTGGCAGTGTGCCACAGAGAAGTATACTTTTACAACTTCTGTAACCTATGCTGTTAGCGCCCCAGAGCTCTGTAATGCGTAAGAGTGCTGTGAACGTTTGGTCATTTCTAGGCAATGATATAAGTAATACGTTACTGTAATTCCATTATTGCAAATATGAAAGCGGACTCTGCTTTTTGGATTTTTAAGACCTGGAAAAAACGACTTGCAACTCCAAACTATGGACTGTGCTTTACTGTTCTGGCACAAAGTAGACATTTCCTGAGTTTGTTGGCTATACTGGCATTGTTTTCCAAATGATAGTTTTTAAGACCCTGGATTTAAAGAGAAAGTATTAGTTGAGTAAAACATTCTTCCTACAGATTGTATTTTATATAAGAAAAAGTGATCTAAAAGCATGGTTGTATTTATGAAGGGAGGTTAAAAGAATAGTTGAAGACCAGGCATGGTGGCTCACACCTGGAATTCTAGCA
>CAUYQV010042906.1:0-31199 GCA_963574575.1 Galagoides demidoff | reverse complement strand
CAGGCGCCCGCCACAATGCTTGGCCATTTTTTGGTTGCAGCCATCATTGTTGTTTGGCGGGCCCGGGCTGGGGATTCAAACCCGCCACCTTAGGTGTATGTGGCTGGCGCCTTAGCCGATTGAGCCACAGGCGCCGAGCCCACATGTTGATTTTCTACAACTCCTAGCACAATATAGAATCTTAGAAAATATTTATTGATTATTTGATGCATTTCACATTCATGGGCCTCTGTAGCTCCCCCTCTTCTCCACCCACCACCCCAGGGTAGGCTCCTACGCTCTCTGCCCCACCTAATGGCTTTAGAACTAGGTTGCTTGGTAAAAGGACATTTCCTCTTCCTCATGGAAGGTGAATGTTGCAAGAAGAGAAGTAAACCAGATGCTCTGACTTAAGAGTCAGGGAACAGTCATTCAGTTTGTTCACAGGTTATTTATTGGGCACTTGCTGTAGCACTGTCCTAAAATACAGAGATAATGCAGTTAGATACAGTTCTGTCCTCAAGAAACTAACATTCTGTGGAGTATGACGTAGCATGGGACTCCTGTACGTGTTCTCTTTGCGTAGTAGGGGTGTAAGTCCCCTCCACATTAGTTACTGACCATTAATGTCCCTCGCCCCATTTCCTGTTAAAAGGCTGTTAAAAAAAACTGTCACATTTTTTGCTCCTCACCTGCTTTCTGAGCAGTTCTTAAATTGCTTGATATGAAACTATAGGTTGAGTATCCTCTCTGAGATTCTCTTTAGAATTGAAGATAGCTATGAAAGGCCAGCTCTGCACTGAGGGTTATAGAAAGCCTGTCACTGAAATGTGAACTAAGTGCAATAGAAAGGGGGGTGGAGAGGAGGGAGCATTAAAAAGTCCCGGGGGGAGAAGGGGGAGGGAATAGACAAAAACCTACCTGACGGGTATAGTGCTCCATCTGGGTGACTGGCACACTCACAACCATGACTCCAGCGCTATTAAAGCTATCCGTGTAACCAAAAATATTTGCATGCCTGTAATACTTTGAAATTTTAAAAACCCTGAGATCAAAAGATGTTTAAAATCTAAATAAAATAAAATAGAACAAAATAAAATAAGTAAAAAAATAAAAAGCCTCCACTGGAAAGACAGCTGGCAGTGGGTTCAGATTACAGGTTTATAGGGGAAGGTAGTATTTGGGTGGATGATTGGATGCATGGATAAATGAATGGATAGATGGATAGATAAATAGGTAAAAATAAAAGAGAAAACCTGAATATGAGAATATTTGCCTTTTTAAATGAAAAATTGGCCAGCATTTCCATTCGTGCTTGCTGAACTGGTGACATCAGGGACTGGCAGCCAGTCCTCCATTGACGTCAGCAGGAGCAGACTGAAATCTCCACGGCCGAATGCTCCCCGGCCCTGATAAATGGGGCTGGTAATTGAATTAGAAAACATTCTGAGCCATCAGCTAATTATGCTGTTCAGGCAGTTGCTTTGTCCAGATCTGTTTCATCCTTGAACTGCTTGAATGACTTTCCCACTGGGAGGGCCTGTATTTCAGTCTCCATGTCTCCATGGTGGGGTGTAGGTTTTATGTCTCCCTAAATTCTGCTGTCTTTGCCGCCCTAGCATTGCAAACTGGAGTCCGGGGGTCCCTGTCCAGCCCTGAACGGGGGAACTCTGCATCACCAGAGCAATGCTGGGGCATTTCACTCTATCACAGACAGTGTATGAGTTTTGATAGGCATTAGTTTTGTTCTGTGATTCAGTCTGATCTTTGTTTCCATGTATGTAAATGTGTACACACACATTGCTCCAATGCTCAACTGCTCTTTCTTCAGCAATAATACAACAAACAAATTCAAAGTGCCCAGTCATGCTTAACATCTTGAAGCTACTGATGGCAGAGAAATTAATCTAGAACACACAACTATAGTGTTAGAATTCAAACCAACTTTTTTTTTTTGGTTAAAAAGAATCACAAAATCTTCCTGTCCCAGCTCAGAGCTTAAGAGTGGGCCTGGGAATATATTAGCTAGTGGCTTTGGATGATATCTCTGAATGCAGCTGACTTCTCAACTAGCTGTCATGTGTCTGGGACAAATCCATCTTGAGAATACTGATTCCTGGTTTCAGAGAGGTCTCTAAGACATTTCAGCTTGTCATTACTTCTGGCTCTTCTTGCACCTGCATCATTAAAATGTAATACTTGAATTATTTCTTGAAACCTTTGATGATTCATAGTTTTGTGAAATTGAGGACTGCTATCTTCCTTTGCTATGTAGTTCAACGGTTCCCATTTTTTAATTTCTAGATACCAATTAGAATGATCATCTAATGAATTTATTTTATTTCTTTATGGTCTATATTCTTTGACTCACTTCTGTTTACTTGCCCTCAGCAATGTCAACTTATGAACTATATCAAGTACAGTTTGACACATAAATATCATAAAAGGTGGAGGAGTGTGATCACGTGTCTTTTAGCATAACAGAACAGTTCTTATTGCAAAATATTGCATGGTGAAGCCTTTCCTAGTGAATGACTAACTGGACAAGAATACTTTATTTCCTTTTTGTTCTTAGAAATATATCATTCCCTTATCAATTTTTTGTTTTTTTGTAGAGACAGTCTCACTTTATTGCCCTCAGTAGAGTGCTGTGGCATCATAGCTCACAGCAACCTCCAACTCCTGGCCTTAGGTGATTCTCCTGCCTCAGCCTCCCAAGTAGCTGGAACTATAGGCACCCACCACAATGCCCAGCTATTTTTTTTTCTTGCAGTTTGTCCAGGGCCAGGTTTGAACCTGCCACTCTCAGTATATGGGGCCGGGGCCCTACCCACCGAGCCACAGGTGCTGCCCCCTTATCAGTTCTTGAGTTAGAGAAAACATATTGCCACCTGAAGATTAATAGTCTGGAATTTTGGTTGTACAATCAGTGTCCCATTATCATTAGAATCTAGAATGCTGCTGTTCATCTCTGCACTGATCTTCTAATTTGTCGAAGAATTATAAAATGTCTTCCTCCGTCAATTTTCTTTTCATTGTCAGTATGGAGGGGAAATTAAAAATTTTTGGATTCTCAACTGTATTCAGTGAAAGCTTAAAGTGGACTACAAATATAATGTCTCCAATCATTTATACCTTATTGAAAGATAATGCAGGATGGAGCCTATGGCTTAAAGGAGTAGGGTGCCGGCCCCATAGGCTGGAGATGGTGGGTTCAAACCCAGCCCTGGCCAAAAACTGCAAAAAAAAGAAAGAAAAGAAAATGCAATATTTTGGGCAATGCAATAAGAAAATTGAAGGGTAATGCAAAAGTGATGATTCATTTTAATTGTATATTATCCTTTTCAGTGATTTCATCTTTTTTATTATTATTATTATTTTAGGGTTTTTAAAAGCTTAGTTGTAAGTAAATATACAGGAAAAAAGAAGATTGCCAAAGATTCTAAATGTAATGTATCTTACTTATATTTATAAAAAGGTACTATGGACCCTTATGGTAATTACAGGATAGAATGAGTTTTGTTCTTTTTTAAAAAAATAAGTATTATTTCTCTTTGTCCTCTGGAAGACTCTAAAAAGAATCATTTGAACTAGCAGTCCCTCCAAATAAATAGAATTGCTTCAAGAAGAAAATCATAAACTAAAATTGGGTCCAATAGACCTTTCTGTTGCACCAAGGGCTGAGTTGACCAGAAATATATAATAACTAGATTAATGACTGAAGCTTTTATTGTGAGTCAAGAAAATGACAATTAGTTTTAGCTTTTCTTTACTGAACTTAAGCTTGCAGGAGTTTTCTCTAGCTTGTGTCTTTCTGTTCCAACCTTCACTTTATCTGTGTGGCCTAGAAGAAGAGTAGATTAACTTCTTTGTGAGTGGGGAAGGTGCTTTCTCCTCCTGTTCATTTTGTTTGCAGGAGCCCTGCTTTGTCTCCTGAGTCTCTCCTCGGAGCCTCTTTTCTGTCAGAGCCCTTGAGCTGTTAGCTGTTGAAGTGGAGTGCGTCTCTGTCAAGCACAGGGTCCCGGTTGGGAAGAATCTATAAGGGGTGTATATGCCAAACACAATACCATTGTGCGCAGGCATTGCAGGAGGCTGCCAAACCCAGGGGTAGCTGCCAGTACAAATGCCATGTTGACATGACATTTACACGTTTAGACTTTGGAAAGGGACTGCCAGTGGAACACCCCTCAGCTACCTCATCTACGGTGGCAGTAACTAAGCCAACTGCTGATTTTCAGACTCAGAAATCTCAGGAAGGAATACTTCATATAGAATTTAAAACTATCATAGCAACTTTTTCTAGGAAATGATAAATCCTATTAGCCTGTCCCTGGGATGGAGGGTAAACATAAGGGCTGAGAGTGTGACTCTGGAATGAAACCTGAGTTTACATAAAGGCTCTGAAACTTACTGTGCACCTATACAAGTTTAAGACTCAGATTTTCATCTATAAAATTGGGATAATCATGTCACCTACCTCATTCGATTATCACTTGTATTAAATAGTATATTCAAAAGTGTAAGCACTTTTCAAATTCTTTAGGAATGTGTGAAAAATTCAGGTTTCCCATTCTCAAATTTCAGCAATAAGTAGATATACTTTGCCAGGGACATTTTGTCACGGCATGAACTTGTGTGTGGACCCTTTGCTTGATTAGGCATTATTGAAACTTTGTGCTTCTATGCACAGGACACAGTTTTCTTCCCTTCTCTAGGAAAATTCAGAGGTGGGGTCGGGATCATTTCAGTTTTTGGCGTCTCTGTTCTGCATGTCCACGTTTTGCTGCTAGGGAAACAAAGGCCTCTCACGCACAGACCATTTCTTTTTCTGCTATTTCATTTCACTAATAGCAGTCCCTTGATTGACTTGGAACTTTTTTATGGCAAATTCTGATGCAAAATGAAGACCCAGAGTTGTTCTAAAAGATAGACATTGTCTTGTTGGTAATAAACTTTGCCACAAGTAACAAAATACTTGGTCTTGATTAAATCTTTTGTCATGATGTAATTCCTAAGTAACAAGCTTTTCTGTGCTACTTACCTAAAATACAGGGTGGCTGTAAGTCGTGTGCAAATTTAAAATAGTTTGCTACTTTCAATTGCATGTGAACTTTATGGACACCCTGTATAATCCTTACTATGGCACTTTGTTTATTTCCTTTAATCACTTTCACTACCATTTGTAAATTCTTCCAAATAATAAAATTCTTTCTTTTCTTTCCCGCCCATGTTTTACAGGTCTTCAAAGCTGCTGCGGGCATTCTACGTCCCCTTCCTGTCAGATCAGTATACAGTGTATGCAAACTACACCATCCTCAAGCCCCGGAAAGCAAAGCAGATCAGGAAGAAAAGTGGAGGTTAGCAGCACACCTCTGGCCCCGAAGGACAGCCGTCCGGTTAACTCGTGATTCGGCTGACCTGACTTCCTCCAAGTCATTGCCTGTATCGTTTATAATAAAGGTCTTCTGACACGAATACTGGAATTGGGGTGTTTTGGGCTAGTCAGAGTCTATTGCAAAGTCTGGTCAGAGACTTTCACGTTTCACCCCGAGTCTGCGTCTCTGTTCTGCATGTCCACGTTTCGCTGCTAGGGAAACAAAGGCCCCTCACGCACAGGTAGACACATTGCTTCACATCTCATTCTTTTTCTTCTGTTCAATTATTTACTAGACCGGAGAAGAACAGAACCAACTTACAGGAAGAATTGAGAATCCTTGGACTGGCTGACTGTATTAAGCTGTTCTCCACCCTCTGGCCTGGCACCTGAGAACTAGCGAGCCCAGGCCACACGGGCTTCTCCACCAAAGCTGTTTGGCAGCTCCTAGCAGACCTTCTTGTTCAGACCCTTGTGCTGAAAAAGAACACAGTCTAGTTGCCAACCTAGATGTCTGTTTCACCTCCAGCAAGACTAAGCTTCTATAAAGTACTTTACAAGACTAGGACCCTGTCCTGGAGCTATCTCAGGAAAAAGGCGACCATTTGAGGAACTGTGACTTAATTTTTATTTATATATGATGCCTCTAATTTTCATTTTTTTCCCTGTACAGCCAACTGTAACCATATGGCAGTTGTGTGTTTGTGTGTTTTAAGTTTTAGCATGCTATTTCATGAATTCCAGACTCCTTCATATAAAGGTATCAGCAGACCAAGCTATAACTGTATAGAACATATTTGGAACACATTAATTCTGTTAATTGGTAGATTTGGATGACATCACATTTTTAAGTAATATATTCTGAGGCCTTTGCTGAGGAAATTATTATTAGTATTTCCCTTAAAAAAAAAAAAACCCTAGTAAAAAGGACTAGTGTACTACATGTATTGATAGCACCTATTTTTGAGTTCTGTCTGTTACAAGGCACACCCTGCATGGGATATTTCTAGTCTAATAGGCAATGATAATGACCTAATTAAAATGTACCAAGTATATACTATTACTTTACCTGAACGGGCAGTATTTCAGTTTACAAGGCACTTTCACAGCATCTCATTTGATCCTCACAGTCCCAATGTGTGGTAGACGAGGCAGATGACTTTATCTCCATTTTACAGATAAGAAAACTGAGGCTCATGAGGGGAAGCAGAGTGACTTCCTCCCCAAAGTCACCCAGCCAGTAAGTAGTAGAGCTGACAGGAGAAGCTAGGTTATGTAACTTCTCAGCTAGCGCTCGTCTGTGACAATACTGCTTGAAAGGATGATGAGGTTGACCAGAGACCTGTTTGGTATTATAACCCTCTGTTTTAAGGAAGAGTTTTATCTGTATTTCTTTGTGGTTTTGGAGCCTCTAGTCTGCCTGTGTGTTAGACCAGTACAGCAGTGCTGTGTGACACAGCCTGGCCCGTGGCAGGAAAGTAGTGCTTATATTTGGAGGTCATGTTCCTTTGCGGCCACACAGGATCCAGATATCAGCCCTACTCTTAATCCATCTGGTGGTCACATTATAGGTGCCTTATTTCTTAAGAGTAATTGTTTCTAGTGTCTGCAAAAAGAATGATTCTATTTTTGAGAATTTCCATCTTTTATTTTTCAGACAGAAGGACTTTAATAGGAACCAATCCCAAGAGAGGAGAAAAGAGGCTCTAACAGAAGAAATGGCTAGTCACCATATAAAAAGTTCCTCTTTGCCATCCCCTCTAAAGGAATATCTGAGACAAAGCTGAAGCCCTGGAGAGGTAATAGGTCTAGACCAGAAGTGTTCAACCTTTTTGTTTTTTTTTCCTGCTAAACATTGGAAAATAAGAGTTATCTCAGGCCACACATTAAATACAAAAACACTAATGAAAGCTGATTAGCAAAAACGTCCGTGCATGCTTTTCATGATATCTGACACCACAGATAAGCAAAAAGGTCCTCACAAAATCAGCATGCAGCCTGGGTTGCACATGACCAGTGGTTCTCACCCTTCCTAATACTGCGACCCTTTAATACTGTTCCTCATATTGACCCCCAAGCATAAAATTATTTTCATTGCTACTTCATAACTGTAATTTTGCTACTGTTATAATTGTAATTAAAATACCTGATATGCAGGATAGTCTTAGGTGACCCCTGTTGACCCCCAAAGGGGTCGCAACCCACAGATTGACAGCCTCTGGTGCAGACAGTATAGAAAGATAACTGGAGAGTGAGTGAAGATAGACTGAGGTGCCACTTGCTTTAAAGCTCTCTAGCGGCTGAGCGCAGTGTCTGATGCCTATAATCCTGGTGATTTGGGAGGCTGAGGCAAGAGATTGCTTGAGGTCAGGTGTTTGAGACGAGCCTGGACAACATAGCAAAGCCCCATCAAATTAGCAGGCGTGGTGTCATGTGCCTATGGTTCCAGCTACTTGGGAGGCAGAGCCAGGAGGATTGCCTGAAGCCAGAGTTTAAGGCTGCAGTGAACTGTGATCTTGCTACTACACTCCAGCCTGGTTGACAGAGCAAGATTAGCACATTGGATCTGGATACAGGGCAGAGAATTAGAAGTGAAACATCTTGCCTTACTTATAGTAGTTACTGTCCTTCATGGGAGCTGGGGCCTTCTACTTTTTGTAGGGGTAGATAAAGGAGTCCAGTAATGGAGGTCCATGACAAGTGGGTTTTTTCTATTTGAAGCAGTACAAACTGTTTTGTCATCTTGCTTGTTTAAAAAAAAAAAATAGGTCTTCTGAGCAAGAATTTAATTATAATATAGCACAAAAAAGGGCCAGAACTAATACAGGGATTCCTTGAAAACAGAAATTCCTATTCCTCTTAAAACCTGATTTTGGTTCACTTTGTTCTATGTATCTTGTTAGTGAGAGCACAAAAAAAAAAAAAAACAATTGCAGAACACTGCGCCACAGGTTGTAGGTAAGGGACTGAGAAATGAATAGTTTTTGTGAAGGTGTTTTCCTGTGATATTTTATAAACACATTAAAGAATTCCCATCTCTTAGCAACATTGGGAGGTTGCCTTTGCCTGGCAAAGGATTCAAAATCCCTGTTCAGAGTGGCGCTTCTCTCCCCCCCCGCCCCAGAGTTGATGTTGAGCATGAGGCATCTGCTGTGTTTGCTGCATCCAGTGTCTGGGTATCCATAGATTGTTGGGTATCAAGGAATGAGAAGCTTCACATTATTCCTAAGAGCTTTTGATGATGGGCTGAGTGAGAGGGTACATGCACTTGCCAAATCTGGGGATCGCTGATCTCTACCTCTAAAGAAGTTTTATCTGAACCCCAAATATCGTGACACTGAGTACCATTACTGAACCAGTCAGGATGGTAAGCAGCCATCATCAAATTTTACCTCTCACCTAGTAGGTGCCATCTGAAAAGAAAGAAGACAGATCATTTCAATCTCTTGGGATAATCACAGAAAATTGCAGCCCATACTCTGAATTATAGAATTCAAGTTCAGAAACACTCTTTGTTTTAAAACCATGATGGTTCTTGACCCCAGCCATGTATTTGGGTCATTTCTCAGCGTTTGGAATTCCGGGAAAGAACCTTGAAAACCTTGTGTAATTCTACAGCATGAGACCTGGGGTGACCATTTGGGCAAAGCGCCGGCCGGCGGCAGTCGTGTGTTGTGTATTGCATTTCCTGAAGTAAGAATTCACTGTGATTATGTAATCTTCTGGCCAGTCTCAGGCAGCTCTGCTTTTAATTTGCTTAATTTTATTTTCTCTAAAGAGGGAAAAGAGGCCCAATTTAATCTGTGCCTCCACAGGCATATTAAAGCTCATGTGTTAATCCATTCTTAGGCTTCTACATTAAATGTCTTGGGTAAATGGATAAATGCATGTGTTCCCAGCTTTAATTTTTTTTGCAACAGAGAGATCTGAGTTCCGTGCAGCTTATTGGATTTCAGAGACTCGCTCGTGTGTCCACAAATCTGAATATTGCCTTTAATTTTTCAAATCTGTATAACCATGTGATTCATGCTGCAAATGAAATCAGGAGACAGTATCGTGTCGAAGCAGGAATATTCGCTGGTTCACTCGTCTTCCTGATCCTTGTACTTTATTTCATGTGTCAGTGTTTACATAACATATTGTATTTTCTGTGAAGAAAAAAGTGAAATAAATCATGGCAGTTTCACTTTCCTTTTCTTAATGTGACATTTTCTCATTTGTTTTTAACACTTCGTTGGTCATTGGAAACCGAAGGAGCTCAACTTCATCTGTCTTCCCCCGGCCCTACCACTCCAAGTACAGTCCTGCCTTCTGTACGTGAAATACCCAGAATGTTCATCCTGAGAACTTGGGGAGGAAAACTTGAGGGTTAGTTTTATTTTACCTATGGAATTATACAACATTTAAACGTTGTGCCTGAAAGAAATTAAGTTCCTGGATCCTTGTTAAGTTTTGGATTGAGAATCTCTGGGCTGTGAGAGTCTAAGGTTCATAGATGTCTTCATCCAGTTGTATCTAATATCTGGGCAATTTCTGCCCTTCTTGGAGTTGTCAAAAGGAACAAAACTTTTTAATTTTTGACTTGATTTTATTTTGTGGGGGCAGATGTTCATTATATCGCCCAGGCTGGCCTGGAGCTCCTGGGCTCAAATGATCCTTCTGCTTCCCGAATAGCTAGACTTACAGGTGTGCACCACTGCACCCAGCTGGAATAAAACTTTTTTTGTAAATGAATTCCTAATATCATTGCTATACTTTGCACTTTATACCCAATAATTTCTAGTAGCTACTTGAAGCGAATCTTCTTTCCATAAGACCCAAAATTCTCTTCAAACTTGGTTTGATTTATTTCTCTTAAGTTGTTTTAGGGAAGGGTGATTTTATTAACATAGTTCTAGGAGGGAGAAGTCCACAGCCTTAATTTTTACCCCTGTCTAGGATGTTATACTTTTCTCTGTTTATTTGCTACTTTTAAGCTTTTAGGACTGTCTTCCTCCCCTAAGGAGATTCCCATGATTAATTCCTTTTCTGAACTCTCTTGAGTACCATCTTTTTTTTTTTTTTTTGAGACAGAGCCTCAAGCTGTCCCCTGGGTAGCATGCCATGGCATCACAACTCACAACAACCTCTAATTCCTGGGCTCAAGCGAGTCTCCTGCCTCCGCCTCCCAAGTAGCTGGGACCACAGGCGCCTGCCACAACACCTGGCTATTTTTTTGGTTGGAGCCGTCATTGTTGTTTGGCAACCTGGGCTGGATTTGAACCTGCCACCTCAGGTGTATGTGGCTGGCGCCTTAGCCACTTGAGCCACAGGCACTGAGCCTTGAGTACCATCTTAATGACCTAAAATCTGAACAGCCAAACCTTGTAAACCTGTCTCCCAAGAATACTATTGGCATGTGAGAGGCAAAGACCATGTCACGCTTCAGTGTATTCCCAGCGTTCAGCATGGTCCCCTGGACATTCTGATACTGTACATCTTTATGGACAATGAAGAAAGAAACTAAGGTTTCTGAGGTCTGACAGTTAAGTTTGCAAACTCATTCTAGAAAAAGTGTTACATACATCATTGCTCAATATCATTATGTCATTACTCTCACCTTCCAAGTACTCCCCTTGGTAAGCTGTGCACCAACACCAGCACCTAGTCCACTCTTCAAAGCAATTTTGGAACTCTTTTTCTGGAATGGCCATCAAAGCTGTTGTCGTATTACACTTGATGTCCTGAGTGTCATCAAAATGTCTTCCTTTCAATATTTCCTTTATCTTTAGGTAAAGAAAAAAGTCACTGGTGCCAGATCAGAAGAATAGGGAGGGTGTTCCAATATAGTGATTTGTTTAGTGGCTTAAAAACTCTCTCATAGGCTCAGCACCCATAGCACAGTGGTTTCGGCGCCAGCCACATACACCAAGGTCGGCCCTGAACCTGGGCCGGGCCAGCTGACCAACAATGACAACTGTGGCAAAAACGAGCTGGGTGTTGTGGTGAGTGCATGTGGTCCCAGCTGCTTGGGAGGCTGAGGCAGGAGAATCGCTTGAGTCCAGGAGTTTGGGGTTGCTGTGAACTGTGACGCCATGACAGTCTACCGAGGGTGACATAGTGAAACTGTCTCAAACAAAACAAAACAAAACAAACAAAATCAAAACTCTCTCACAGACAGTGCCGTGTGAATTGGGGCATTGTCATGATGCAAGACCCAAGTTGTTAGCAAAATGTTCATGTCATTTTCATCTAAATTTTTCATGCAGGCTTTTCAGTAGTTCCAAATAGTAAACTTGGTTAAGTGTTTCTCCAGTTTATACAAATTCATAACAAATAACCCTTCTGATATCAAAAAATTTAGCAACATTGTCTTGACTTGATTTGGACTGACAAACTATTGTGGTCCTGAAGGACTGACTGACTTCCACTGTGCACTTTAATGCGTTGTTTCAGGGTCATGTTGATATACCCATGTTTGATCACGAGTGATAACACGGCCCAAAACATGATCTTCCCTCTTCAAAAGGTGTTGGTAAACTTCTCCTCTTTGTTGATGAGCTCCTTTGGGACTATTTTTGCACATAGGTTTCTCATGCCACAACTTTGAGTTAAGATTTTTCTAACCGTGTTTCCCTGAAAATAACACACTGTCTTATATTTATTTTTTCTCAAGAAGACACAATAGGGCTTATTTTCAGGGGATGTCTTTTTTTTATTAAGTATAATACAACAATCTACATTTATTCAAATACAGTTAAGTCATCTTCTGGAGCCTGATGGGGAGCCGACCTTGTTGGGGCTGGCGCTAGTGATGTGTGAACTCCTTTCCCCTAGCCGTTCGTAGGTGTGCAATAGGATGCCTGCGACCTGGTTACCACACGTGCACCCGCACAAGTGCAAAGGGCTCGGAGGAGCTGGGACAAATAAAAGGTATTCCAGTCTTCCTTACCGCAGAAATGCCCATCACTAGGTCTTATTATCGGGGGTAGGGCTTATATTTAACAAATGCATAGAAATCCTGCTAGGGCTTATTTTTTGGGTAGGTCTTGTTTTTGGGGAAACATGGTATTTCTGGGTGGCACCTGTGGCTCAGTGGGTAGGGCACCAGCCCCATATATGGAGGGTGGCAGGTTCTAACCCAGCCCCAGCCAAACTGCAACAAAAAAATAGCCAGGCATTATGGTGGGTGCCTGTAGTCCCAGCTACTTGGAAGGCTGAGGCAAGAGAATCACTTAAGCCCAAGAGCTGGAGGTTGCTGTGAGCTGTGATGCCATGGCACTCTACTAAGGGAGACGGAGTGAGACTCTGTCTCTAAAAAATAATAATAATAAAAGTTTTTTCTAACTATTTCTGCTGATGTTTACTTGGTTTGCTATGCATGTATATTTCTCCCAGTCAGCTGACGATTTTAACGTACAATTCAATGAATTTTTGCAATGTTTTCATCATGTCTCCTCTTCACTGGCTGCCCTGACCTTTCTTTATCAGTGGCGCTTTCTCCCCCCTTAGAACAAGGTTTAATCCTTTTGTACACTGCCATTTTCTTCATGGCATTATCCCCATAAACTTGGGCCAACATATCCCTGTTTTCACTTCCACTCTTCCCAAGTTTAACAAGAAATTTAATGTTTGTTCATTTCTCTAATTCAAGCCCCAACATTCTTGTAACGGCACACAAAAACTTGGGGCACTTTATGAATACTAGTCAGCAAGACACCGCTACCATGTTGGAATGAACACAGCTGTGACACCAGTTATGAGATCATACCATGCTGTTTGTACAGTACTGCCAATTATAAGCACATGATGCCAAGATAATGAACTTAATTGTCAGACCTCATATACAGCTGTTGCTCTCAAACTGGCTTAGAGTTTTAGACCACAGAAAATACAGCACATCATAAGTCCTGCAGGACTCAAAGGGCAATTTGAAAGATATGAATGTGGCTATTTCAGCAACTCTCCTGAAGTACATGGGCTTCTACACAAAAGCATATCCCTCCAGTAACGTCTAAAAAGAGAGATAGGATACCTTTTTTGAATATATCTATCATGACTTGATTCTGGAGGGTCAGACATGAGTTTGGGAAAGCCTGTCCTTCCAGGTGTGAGGAGATGCTTGGGTCCTACCGGCTGCATGCCTTGCTGGGAAGAGGCAGTCGGACTGCAAGATGCCCTTGTAGTGATATGCTCAGATTGAATAATATTAAGTAGCAAATGATATTTTAGAACTGAAAGTTGTTTTTGCTCTATTCAGCTGTGGAGTTCAGCATAGACCTGATGTCTAAACAGATTATAACCAACAAATCTGATAAATGAAATCAGGAAAATAGAATTATAGTGACAAGGATAGATTAGGAATGTCCTATCATGGCTTCATAGAATGAATAGTCTGTGTTTAAATTAACAATTGAGTTTACATAGACTCAGCACCTGTAGCTCAGTGCTTAGGGCACCAGCCACATGAGTGCATTCAAACCTGGCCAGGGCCTACTAAACAACAATGATAACAATAACCAAAAAATAGCCAGATGTTGTGGCGGGTGCCTGTAGTCCGCCTCAGCTATTTGGGAGGCTGAGGCAAGAGAATCTCTTAAGCACAAGAGTTGGAGGTTGGTGTGAGTTGTGATGTCACGGCACTCTAACGAGGGTGACATAGTGAGACTCTGTCTCAAAAAACAACTGAGTTTAAATACCATTTTCCTTGAGTGTGAGCTTTCTTTTTCTTTGTAAGTGATTCTTCAGGTATCGTCATAAAATTCTTCCAGGTGGGAGCAGGGCTTGTGTTTGGTTTTGATTTTGCGTCTAGTTTGTGATCTTGTTCTGTTGTTACATGCCTAGAGGTAAAAGTATAAAGCAGGCGACCTTTGAATGCTCCTAACAGTCAAAAGATTGTGTGATTTAAGACAAATTTATTCTGATGAGGGCTTTTTTAAAGACCTACAGCTGTGGATTCCAGGACATTGCCTGCCTTCGTAAGGGCTCTCTTTGGCCTTCATTTGGAGGCAGAAGCAGTGTTTGGTAATCGGTGCCCTTAGCCTTTGATTAGTCATTTTAAATCACAAATCCCAGGGTGGCAGATGAGAAGGGTGTGCTTCTGGTTTGTTTGCTAGCTGCTTCGGCAGCACTGCACTAAACGCTGAACATAAAGCTGCAGTTGTCAGCAGAGCAGTCTCTTGGAGACCTTTAAACAATTGCTACTGCCTGGTTAACCCCTCAGGAATTCTGAGTTAGTAGCCCAGGATAGGCCCAGGAATCATTATTTTTAAAAAACTCTCCAGGTGATTTATCCGTTAATAAAGACTAAGAGATAAACAGCCATACCAAAGATCCAAGATAATTGAGCAGGAAAAATGTTTGTTTTCCTTTTTTAATGATGACCCCTGATTGCCCAGGCCTTCACCCAGGCTTCTTTCTCTCTGCTTACTTGGGCCTATCAGTTCTTACCTGCCCTATCTTCCATTCCTTCTGGGCCAAGCTTTCCGGGAAACGATTAACTAATATGGTGCTGAAGTACACTAATGGATGTTAATAATTTACTGTAGTTCTCTTCCCATTGATCCTCTCATCTCAGTAAATTGAGTGATAACCCATATGGGAAACAAAAATGACTATAATGTCGACAATTTCAGACCCAGTCAGTGCCATTTTATTGAGGTATTTATTAGGTGGGTGGACAGAGTTTGAGCAGATAGATCCAAATGTCAGGAAGAGCCAGGTCTTCAAATTCAATCCTAATAATTGGTACTGCTTGGACTTGGACTACTCAGATAAAAGCTTATGTCTATATTGAGTAGAATGATGGATAAAAAATTATGTGTGGGGCTCAGCGCCTGTGGCTCAAGCGGCTAAGGCGCCAGCCGCATACACCTAAGGTGGCGGATTCGAATCCCCAGCCCAGGCCCTCCAGACAACAATGATGGCTGCAACCAAAAAAAAAGGTCAGGCGTTGTGGCGGGCGCCTGTAGTCCCAGCAACTTGGGAGGCTGAGGCAGGAGACTCGCTTGAGCCCAGGAGTTGGAGGTTGCTATGAGCTGTGATGCCATGGCACTCTACCCAGGGGGATAGCTTGAGACTCCGTCTCAAAAAAAAAAAAAAATTATGCGTGAGTATTAAGCCCTCCTGCTTCAGGACACACTGGGGGAGCCTGCTTTGTGTAGGTTTTTTTTTTTTTTTTTTTAAATTTTGAGACCTATTCTCATTTTGTTGCCCTGGGTAGAGTGCCATGGCATCACAATTCACAACAATCTCAAACTCTTGGGCTCAAGCAATTCTCTTGCCTCAGCCTCCCAAGTAGCTGGGACTACAGGCACCTGCCACAATGCCCGACTATTTTTAAAGACAGGATCTCAAACCTGTGAGCTCCGTCAATCCACCTGCCTCCGCCTTACGGAGTGCTTGGATTACAGACGTGCAGACGTGCGCCACCATGCCTGACCCTTTGTGTAGTTTTTAAATATACCTGACTATTGCTTACCTGAGATAAGCAAATTGAGGACCTCCTTTACCTTTGTTATTTTACCCCCATCTAATGGAGAGAGGGCCTCTCCAGAGCTGCTCCTACAACCTCCGACGTGAGAGCAAAGGTTAATCTCATTTTGAGAGAAATGACCTGAAAAGTGTTCATTGCACCATCAGGAAGACACCACCTCCCGTCCAGAAGTTGGTCTCTCCTCTTTCTTATCTCCCTGTTAACAATATGTCTCTAAGTTCCCCTGGTGTTTCCTATAATGTTCACAGTTTTCCTTGCCAGTAAAGTATTTGCGAGGATATGTAGAAAATGACACTTATTTTTTAGCATTACATTCGTGGAAGAATCTTCCCAAGTTTTTTTTTTTTTTTTTCAGTCTCAGCCCTTCCCTTGGGTCTTTTTTTGTATTTGTGCGCTCCCAGTCTGTGATGACTAGGGATAATCTAGAAAATAGCACCAAAGTTTAAGTTTGTTGCCATGTTTTTTGATTAGATTTTCTTTTACTCCGAGTATCACTGTCTATAACAAAGACCACCTTATCTGCCATACCCTGACGGAGGCTCCCTCGCCCAGCAGAGGGCGGTCTATTCTCACTAAAAAATGTCAGAGCTCTGCTTCCTCCAGCAACTTGGTTTGCTTGAGGATTTGTTGTGTTCTTGATGTAATTCCTGTGTCAGTTGAAATATCGTAGTTGCATTTCTTTAGAATCTGTATCCCTACATTGCCCTCTTTTATTGCTATAATTGCAAAATTTTCCTGGGAAAAACCACGTCCATAACTTACCAGGGCACGAATTGTCCATTCCAGTAGTGATTCTGTGATTGGTAGACGATTCACAAGTCAACGCTTCTCCGTTGATTTCAGTTCTACTTGGCATGACCTTGATTGTATTGGTAGCTAATAAAAGATACATAGGTTTGGGTGGGAGAAAGCAGCTACTCTTAGGGGCCATTACCAGCTGTTTGTCCATTTTCAAGATCCAGATACCTGTATGTCCAAACCGTATCACATGCACAGTTCTGACTTCATCTCTGCTAACTTACTGATACTGTCACAGGAAACCTCCCCAAAATATGAATGTCCAGGGTTTTCTCCTTCAAATGCTAACACCTTATTTACCAGCACAGAAGCCTGAGGGATGGTAATACCATTAGCAGGGCCTGAGCCCTGGAAGTAAAAGGCCTTAGAATGCCTTTGATTGTCTGTGGAGTAAAAGCAAACATTGGCAGAAGGAAGTAGAATTTGTATTTTAAAAGTGTTGGGTGGCTTGGTGCCTGTGGCTCAAATGGCTAAGGCGCCAGCCACATACATCTAAGGTGATGGGTTCGAATCCAGCCCGGGCCCGCCAAACGACAATAACGGTTGTAACCAAAAAAAATAGCTGGGCATTGTGGTGGGCACCTGTGGTCCCAGCTACTTGGGAGGTAGAGACAGGAGACTTGCTTGAGCCCAAGAGTTGGAGGTTGCTGTGAGCTGTGATGCCACAGCACTCTAGTAACCCACCTACGCAGATTTGGGCCTTAAAGGAACAGATTAGGTCAGCTCTGCCAGTTACATTTTGAAGGGGATTTCTTACTTTCTATCTCTTCTGAGGAGATAGAAAGAAAGGAATCTCCTTTCTTAAACTCAGTCTTAGAAATACATGAGAACTGTATGGATTTTACATTGGTGTCTTTCTGTTTATACAACAGATTTGTGTTGTAAATAAATAACATGAATAACAGCTAATGCTTATTAAGAATTGATTATATGTCAGGAATGTTTTATACTTGATCTTAGCGAAAAGGCTGAGAAATGATAAGGGATGTTTTCAGTTGCTTGTTTCTCAGTCCTCTCAATAGCCTTATGAGATGGATAACTATTACTAGCCTCTTTTTATAAATGGGGAAACAGGCTTGGAGATATTATTAAGTGTCTTTCCCGAGATCACCTAGGTATAAAGTTTTAGATCTGGGATTCAAACCCAAGCAGTGACTTCAGGGCCTCTTTTCTGACCTGTATGAAGTTCACAGTCATTGACCCTTTTTTGGATATTATATTGGGGAATTTAGAAGGACTGTATCAGCTGAGATGAGAACAGGATCTAGCCAAAGATGTTTTCCTTTTTTTTGTATCATCTTCTTAATCTGCTTCCGGTAACCACACCCTGGAGGTGGTCCAAGTGGGACAGAGTGTGCAGATGGTGCCTTTGGTCTTTGTAGAGGCTTTTTGTGAACACCCTGGGCCCCCAGCTAATTGTAATCACATAGCTAGATCAGACAGGGAGCTGATTTCCTGAAGTCCTAGAAGGTGGTGGAAATTCCGGTTTCTGATTACACTCCCAGCTGGATTTCTGCCATATGTGCGTGGTGCGTCCAGGGGATTTTGGCTCTGGTCCTTTCTTACTCCTGTGACTCTTCTCCCAAAAGTTCTGCTGGGCAGGTCGGACAAGGAAGTAGGAAATACCATCTTTAAGAGAAACCACAGGCAAAAGCTTTCAGGGGAGCGGGAATATTTTAAGTAAGCCTTGCTTTTACTAAATCAAGCCTCTGTCTAGCTGGATTCTACGGGCAGTGTAGTAGTTGCTACTTATGATGGCTTGGTCTAGTACAAGACACAGTGATTAAGAGGCTTTCAAAAATATGAGAGAGGAAGGACATCTGGACTCCATGGACCCTGTGGACATAGCAAGGCTAGACAGAGAATAGCTCGGCACATCTATTATTCACATCTATGGATACCAGAGGAGGCAGAATACAGTTTGTTTCAATAAATAATGAAAATGCTTCAAAATTCAAAAAGCCTAAATGCAATATGTTATCCTGGAGTGAGTCCTGCAACAGAAAAGGACATTAATGGAAAAATTTGACTAAGATTTGGAGTTGAGTAGTTTTTAAAAAACACAAATGAATATACTGTACATGAAAAAAAATCTCCTTTCCATCTCTCTTCTCTGGGTACCCAGTTACCTTGCCAATTAACCAGTGTTATTGGTTAACTAATTAATGTTATTAGTTGTGAGTGTGCTTCTAGAGTTTTGTTTTGTTTTTGAGGCAGAGTCTTACTCTGTTGCCCTGGCTAGAGTACCATGGTATCTGCCTAGCTCACAGCAACCTCATACTCCTGGGCTCAACCTATCCTCCTGCTTCAGCCTCCTAAGTAGCTAGGACTACAGGTGCCCACTATGATGCCTAGTTAATTTTTTAATTTCTAGTAGGGACAGGGTCTTGCTCTTGCTCAGGCTGGTCTCAAACTCCCGAGCTCAAGCCATCATCCTGCCTCAGCCTCCCAGAATGCTAGGAATACAGGTCTGAGTCACTGTGCCTGGCTTCAGATTTTTTTTTTTTTTTTGAGATAGAGTCTTGTTATGTTGCCCTTAGTAGAGTTCTGTGGTGTCACTGCTCACAGCAGCCTCAAACTCTTGGGCTTAAGTGATTCTCTTGCCTTAGCCTCCCAAGTACCTACGACTGGCGCAAGTGGCTAAGGCGCCAGCCACATACACCTGACCTGGCAGGTTCAAATCCAGCCCAGGCCCGCCAAACAACAATGACAGCTGCAACCAAAAATAGCTGGGCATTGTGGTGGGCGCTTGTAGTCCCAGCTACTTGGGAGGCAGAGGCAGGAGAATTGCCTGAGCCCAGGACTCAGATTGCTGAGTGCTGTGATGCCACAGCACTCTATCCAGGGTGACAGGTTGAGGCTCTGTCTCAAAAAAAACCAACAACAACAAAAAAACAAGTACCTAGGACTATAGGTGCCTGCCAAAACACCTGGCTATTTTTTTGTTGTAGTTGTCATTGTTTTTTAGCAGGCCTGGGCCAGCTTAGAACTTGCTAGCCCTGGTGTGCATGGCTGGCTCCCTAACCACTGAGCTATGAGCACCAAGCCCTGAGATTTTTTTTTTTTATACATAGACAGTATTACAGAAGCACAGGTGTGTGCATTGTATTTTACACAAATGGTACAGTACTACACACACTGTTCTGGCCCTTTAAAAAAAATTAAAGATAATTTTAATATTAGCCATTTAGAAATAATCTATTATTAATGAACATTTTCAACTTAACATGCACCTGAAATCTTAATAACACTAGGTACCTTGCCTTTTCACTTAACACTATAACAAAAGGTTTTTGTTGAGTGGCGTATATCATCTGGCAAGATAACCAGGGGTTCTCTCCTGAGAACATTAGAGCCCATTATGAGACTCAAAGGCCTCAGACTTTGGAGAAAAGTCGCCCTGCCTGTTTGATCTTCAGGTTTGCTTGGGGAAGTATTAATTCTGACTGCTGTTCTCAGGGAACTGGCAGTCTGCACGCCTTGAGTGTAGATCTTCAGATGTTCTCTTTTTGTGTTCGGCATGGCAGCTTCATTAAGCCCTCAATAATAACACAACTTCTAACATTCACGTAGTACTTTCTGTGAACCAAGCACTTTACAACTTGGATCAGAACTCACGACAACTCTAAGAGATAAAACCAGTGGGAAAAAATTTAAGAGGTAAAAACCAGTGGAAAAAAACCTTCTGGAGTCGGGTCTTCTGGCTCTAAGTCACGCACTCCTTTATTCTTCCCTGCTGGTCCTCTCTGTTGCCAAAGCTCATTGATTGGGATGTTTTCTTACCTGCTTCTACTTCCTCAGTAGATAGTAACCACTATGGCTAACATTTGAGGGATGTCTTTTGCCAGGCACTAACTAAGTACTTTATATGAATTATTTAATCTTCATAACAACCCCATGAGGGAAGCTTGACGGCCCCACTCTACAGAGGTAGAAACCAAGATTTAGAGAGGATAAGTTATTTGCCCAAAGTCACACAGCTAGTAATTGGTGGAGGTGGGATTTCAATCTGCATCTTCCTGACTCCAGAGCGTACTCTCTTAACCGTTGTACAAACTTATGAACCAGGACTGACTGTTCTAGTTCTTTGATTTGGTCTTTCCGAGAATTCAAGCTAAGTTTTGCCTTGGTAATCCAATACCTTTTTTTATATATTATGATAAGCTGTTAAATGGAGTTGGGGGTAATCCCTGATTATGAGTTCTGCAGCTGCTTCTGATTTATTGTGTGTGACTTTAGGTAGAGTCTCTTTCTCTCTCTAAAGTCGAGATTAAAATGGGATTAAAAATTTGCCACAAAGAAAACAGAGAAGGGTAAGAGGGCACAAATATTGAGGTGAAATTGGGGGGGAAATATTTGAGTTCCACAGAATGATGACAGTCTTTGCATAAATATAAAAATCATTCATGCTCTGGTAATAATTGCTACTTTGCAATGAAATAAGTAAAGACTTGGGAATCGGTTTACTAGGGTCACCTTGCTAAATAAAGATATCTGGAAAATGTCTATGCGTGCTTCAGGTTTTCTGTGAATGAACTGGGCCATCTACCTCCTGATGGCACTTTCTGTGGGACAACAATCCAGGTCTGCCTTGAGACTCACCTACAGCTCTGTGCAGGCCTTCTGTCTGCAATGGGTGACTCTGGAGCGGATCAGCATTTGAATAAGTGCCTATTTGTAAAGCTTTGTATAAATCGGGAGGCAAAGGGCCAGAATAATGATGGTGATGTCATCGGGACTTCCTCAGGACTACCCTTTTCTGAGGTGACACTGAGAGCTGTTACAAGCTGATCCCATCTGCCTATCATTCCCTATATTCTCGATGCTGTGTCTTAAAGGAACGGGGCAAGTTGAACCCAATCTTCCCTTGATTCACACTGGATGAGTGAACGGCTCGTGGGAGTCAGAACTCAGTGCTTTTGTGCTGAGAATGTCAGGTTGTTTCCTAAGGGCTGCCTTAAATCCTCAATCTAATCTCAGCTGTTGCCTCCAGCAGTTCCCTGGTTATTAATTTCTTGTGGTGTGTGTGGGAAGTGGAGAGGAGGCCTGAGGGAGCAGTAAAGGGGAGAGGAGGAGATGGAAATAGCTCAACGCTCCAGCGCTGCATTGCGGGTGCTTGGCCAACTTCCAGAAATCCAGCAAAAGTGGGATCACCTTTTTAATCTGGCACAACCCACAAACTATAGAGACAGGATCGAGTATCATCAATAAGCAGTTATAGCTGTCACTTGATTTTTCTGGACAGAGATGGCTTCTGAAAACTTTTCAGACTCTACCTAAGCAGGTGCTTTTTCCTGATAAACTTTTTAAATCAATGACTTTCAAATGTCAAAGCACATTAGAAACACCTAGTGGGTACCATAAAATGTCTGGTCCCATTCTTAGGTCTGGGATGAAGGCTAGTAATCTGCATTTTTAATAGGCATTTTAGAAGCTTAGGTGATTCAGATGGTCAGCCTTACAGTTTGGCCCAGTTTTTGAAATAGCCTCTTTCCGAGGCAGTCTGTTTTAATCACTTTCTTTATTGGAGGATTTATTAGCATCTTCGTGTTTATTACCTGTTTCATTCTCACAGCATTACAGTAACTCCATCAGGAACCAGAGATGATGAGCTCCATTTTATTGGGGGCGAGGGGGTGAAAGGCAGGACAGAAGCATAGGGAGAGGTAGGCCATGATGAATCAGAAACAGAGACAGGAATTGAAGTCCAGAATGGGTGACTCCAGAGCCAGGCATTCTTAGCTTGTTATTTCATATTTAATCATAGTTATTCCTTCGACCTCCAATTCACTGTGCTTGAGTAAACAAAGCATATGTGAGTTTTAAATGAAACAGTTTAGCATCAGTGTCCCAGATTTTGTTAGGATATTGAGGCTCTCCTGAGTTTAAGCCAGTATCTAGATGATAATATGTGTGCAACTGACTTAATCTGCCTCTCTCTGCCCTTGCTTCCTTGATCATTTCTCAAGACTTTTTACATAAAGTGTACGGGGAAAGATTTCTCCTCCGCATGCCAAAAGGAACCCTATCTGACAGTCTAATTGGTAAAGTACTGAATTAAAAACCTCTTTTCTCTTAAACTTGGATGGTATATGGGTCCATTTTTTAAAGAAATAAAAAATACTGAAAACTCTCAGTCACCATAAATGATTTTTATTATGTTACTTAAATTTACAAATATGAACTACGAATATAACATTTTTTGTTTATAACTCTTACACAGCTAAAAAAATTACAAAATTAAATACAAATGAAACTGCACAACTAATACTATTCAAGTTAATATGGACTACAGTAATTTGTCATAGCAAATGATGTATTTTGCTGTAACCAAATTATCCCTTGTACTGTGACTATGGTATTGCCTGCCAAAGCTCAGCTTCTTTTGAGTTTTATATGCCTATGTACCAAGTGACCTATGATATCTTAATTTTCTCATTGATTTCTCACTACTTAGACAGTGCAATCCCATGATGTCATTTGGTTTTCATTCTGTGTATGAAAGCATCATTATTTTAAAACTTTTCTCATTATTTCAGAACAATAAAAACAGCACTGAAACACACATGCAAATATAGGTGGTGAAACTAAATGACAATACTGAGTTATTTTTGTTGTTGTTGCAGTTTGGCTGAGGTCAGGTTTGAACATGCCACCCTTGGTATATGGGGCTGGAGCCCTACTCACTGAGCCACAGGCACCACCTAGTACTGAGTTGTAAAGTGGTCAAATATCCAGAGTGTTTATGCAAATCTAAAAAAGAAAATAACAAAATGAAAACAAAATTAAAACCCTAGAGGATACATCTGCAGACCTAATTTGAGAAAAACTGTTCAGGTCTATTGGGTCCCAAACGTTCATTACTACCAGTGGTTCTATCTACCATGCTCACTACCAAGAACCTCAAATTTTTAAAAATGTTGGTTTCCTAAATTGCATTTATTAATAATTTTACTTTTTTTTTTATTAATCACACACACAGAATTCCTACTTGAGAGCTTGGGATCATCATATGTAGGTGTTATTCTAAGTTACTTAAATTCCAGTCCAAAACAAACACAAGAAAGGACATTCTAGTTTTTCCTTGCAGCCCGAACCAGAGTAAGTGAAAACTTTCCATTCAGTTTTGCAAGAAAGAACTCCCAGACCTCCACTTTCTTGCACAGCTGTCTTTGAGGACTAATGGAGGTCTAGGGAGGCCAGTTAAAGCTTTCTTGTACAAGCAAGGTAGCCACTCCACCCAGTTTGGAAGGATTAAAGCTTGTCCTAGTTTTGTTTCATTGTTGTACTTGTAGCATGCTAAAGAGCTAAAAAATGGGAGGAAGAAAATACAACAGAAGGCACCATTCCAGTACCAAACTGAAAAGAAACAAAAACAAGAGAGCAGCATGTTTTTAACAGCTTGCGTGGAAAAAATATTGACTGGGGAGTTTGGACAGCACTGTTCATTTTCTCTCACCGCCCGCGTTATTTGTCTTAAGGGAGCAGGAGCCAGATACAATCCTGAAGAACAGGCCTAAGGAAGAAGTGGAGGGGTTGTGTGGAAGCTTGAGGCTGAATGGAGAATTCAGGGCTGTAAACCCAGTGGCTCAGGGTCAGGATGAATGAAGTCCGGGGAGGTGCTAAAGCCTTTTTCATCCTGGCTTTGGGCACCAGCTTCAGTTGGCCTGAGTCCTAAGAGGGCACAGCAAGGCTCACCCAGGTGGGTCCCCGGCCCCTTGAGAACGCAACGAGGATGAATCCCTGCCCCTGTTTCCTTCGGCTGGGGAAAGGACACGGGGGTCCCAATCGCTTTCTCAGCCCACCCTTCTTCTGGAGTTCAGACCCGCAACTCTGGCGGTGGGGGTCATCAGAGTTCCTCCATAAGCCAGGCCAACCTCGGGTTCCCCGGCCTCCACTCCGCCGGCTCTCTGGCCTCAGCCCCAAATCCCCAAGCACGGGGCGGGGCCAGGTTGCGGGGCGGGGCCTGGGCGCGGGGCGGGGCCTGGGCCCTGAGCGGGCGGTGGCGACCGGCGGGAGGAGAAAGAACATGGCGGGTGCGGCGGGGCCCGGGGCCGGCCCGGCGGCAGCGGGCGGAGATGGGGACGATTCACTATACCCGATCGCGGTTTTAATCGACGAGCTCCGCAATGAGGACGTGCAGGTACCGGACTGAGGCCGAGAAGTCGAGGAGGGCCTGGCCGGGCGCGTGGTAGGGAAGAGGGAAGGCCAGAGACGCGGTGGGGGAGGCTCGGGGATTGAACTAGCCGAACTCGCAGCAGAAACTTGAAGAGGGGGGTGAGGAAAGACGTCTGAGGGGCTTTTGTGGCTCGTCCGACCCTCCCCAGACCTCTCCGGCGCCCCTCCTCCCGATGCCCTGAGGCGTCGTCCGGGCGCCCGGTTGGGCGTCTGGGAACCGGCTTCCCACCGGGGCGCTCCTTCCGGGCGACCGTCCGTCAGTCCTGCGGGATGAACCGGGAGCGGGAGGAGCGCGGTGCCGGCCGCGAGGGGGTTGGAGCGAGCTGCGGCTCGCAGGGTGCCAGGGGCCCTTAGCCGTGCAGCCCCATTGCCATCATCTAGGCTTGGGAACTGGCTGGGCTTACTGGGTGGAAAGAGAGCGGGATGGCTGATTAACCTAGATGGGGTCGGTGTATCAGCTCCGATGGAACATTTCTTTGAACAGGCAGGAGTTGCATTCAGCCATTTCACCTGCTTCACCGTTGCCAAAGTTATTTTCTGTTTAAAAATTATATTACTTTCTGAGTCATGTATACTCTTTCATTCATTCTTTTCTGAGCCCTTCTGAGTATTTCTCCTGGGAAAACTTCCTCTGGCTAATGAGGCTGAGTTGTACCACCCCTGAGGTCCTTATGAGGTTCCTTATGAATAAAATCTACATGAAAGGTTGTCCTTTATCTGTGTATCATGATTTCACTTGTTTGGCTTTTGTCTAAATTGCAACCATTTCTTTACTTTGTTCTTTCTACTTTCTTTTTTAAAGCTCCGACTTAACAGTATTAAGAAATTATCAACAATTGCTCTAGCACTTGGAGTAGAAAGGACGAGAACTGAACTGCTGCCATTCCTCACAGGTTTGTCAATCTTTGTTTAAAGAAAGGCATGGACATTCCATTTTCCAGTGTCTTTCAAAACTTTGTTTTTCAGTTTGTTACCCACAGTTTAATTAAGTACTAAACTGAGCTAGGTGCTTTGTGTGCAAAAGAAACAGATTAAAACACATTGTAAGGCTGTGGCCAGAAATATTTAAACATGAACTGATAACTGGGAGCACGACTTTTTAATTCATTCAGTAAAACAGATTCAGGAAGACTGTTGATTGAAGAGAAGAAAGAAAATGCTGTTAGGATTCTGACTGGGCCATTACTGGCTACATATTGAGTCTCTTGCTAGTTTTGTGAGTGTCCAGCTCTGGGCCATCTATACTTATTGATGAGTACTTGGTTGATGTCATTTCCAGATACAATTTATGATGAAGATGAGGTACTGTTAGCCCTTGCTGAGCAGCTGGGAAACTTTACTGGCCTGGTGGGAGGTCCTGACTTTGCCCACTGTCTGCTGGTGAGTATTTATATGTGCCTACCTTCCTTCCAGAACTTTTGCAGTATAAATGATACATTGTTTGGTGATAGGCACACAGCAGCATTTTTATACAGATCTTTTTATGGGCCGATAGTCATAATATTAGTCATGAGAAAATAAGTAATGTAGGTACTTTGGACTCAACCTTTCTTATTTTTCTAACTATGAATAAAAGTTCTTCACTTTTTTCTTTCTCTGTGGACCTACTAGTTTAGAGGTTGAGAGAAAAAGGGATTTGATAACTACAATTTTTTTTCTGACATTGGAAGTCTTAATTCTTACCTTCTGGCTTTGTGAGTTTGGTGAGTTGAGTTCAATTTTTGTGGACATTTATTGAGAGTCTAGTATATCAAGCAGATAGTAAGTTAACAGTGTTAATGGTGAATGGAATGAGCTGTCTTGTCTTTATGTGTCAGCAAATAATTTCTGTACAGGCTTAAATGGAAAAAATAGAAATAATTATAAATTACGCAAATAATAGGAGAAAGAGATTAAGCTTAGGGTGCTCAGGGAAGACCTCTTGAGAGATGACCTGAACTAGGTTTTAAACTAGTTGGGCAAGGTGGGGATATTTGCTTCAGGGCTTTAAATATATTTATGTGATGCTGACTCTTGTGATTCCTATCTCTACCTCTGATTTTCCTTGGAACTCCACAGATAAATTGATAGATTATAGAGATAGTTTTAGATATGTATATATTTATGTATATCTGCCTACGATTTTTTTACTTGGATGTCAAGCAGGTATTTCAAATTTAACATAAAACAGAACTCAGTTTTCTCCCCCAAAGATGCCTCTTATTTTGTTGTCCCGTCTCCATTTGTATCACTGTCAGGTACACAAGCTAAATTTAAAACCTAGAAGGTTTTTTGAGACAGAGTCTCACTTTGTTGCCCTTGGTAGAGTGCTGTGGCGTCGCAGCTCATAGCAACCTCAAACAGTGATTCTGTTCCCTCAGCCTCCCCAGTAGCTGGGACTACAGGCACCCGCCACAACATCCGGCTAGTTTTTCTATTTTTAGGACGGATGGGGTCCCACTCTTGCTCAGTTTGCTCAGGCTGGTTTGGAACTACTGAGCTCAGGTGGTCCACCCACCTCAGCCTCTTAGAGTGCTAGGATACAGGTAAGAGCCGCTGTGCCCGGCCTAGAAGGTATTGAATCCTCTTTACCTTGTTCCCACATCTAATCCATTAGGAACTCCCGTGGAGTCTGCATATATTCAAATCAGTGCACTTTCTTTCATCCTTCCTACTGCCACCATAGTCCAGACCACCACCATCTTTTCTGTAGATGACTGCAGTAGCTTCCTAACTAGTTGTCTTCCACTTTTGCCTTGCACCCCATCCCTACAGTTCACTCTTTAGCCACTAGGTAGACCACTCCCTGCCATGGCTCTTAGAAAATCCAAACTCTGTGCAAGACCTGTCACGACCCGCTTCTGTGTAGGCTTACCATCCCTCTCGATAATCTCATTCTACTCACGTTGGTCTCTTCGTGCTCTTTGAATAAACCAAAATCATTATTCCCTAAGAGCTTTGCTCTAGGTCTTCCCTCTGATAGAATGCTCTTGGGCTCACTCTTTGTCATTTAGATTTCAACTCTAATGCATCTCTTCAGAGAGATCTTCCATGACCACTCAGCTTTAAATAGCTTCCCATTCACCCCTTATCACATCCTATTTTATTTTTCTACAGAGTACTGATCACCATCTGCTTGTTTTCTGGACTAATCCTTGTCTTCATCCAATAGAATATAAATGCCATTAAGGCCAAGAACCTCGTCTGCTGTGTTTCTTCTGTATCCACAGTCCTAGAATATAACAATAATCATTTATTGAAAGAATGAAGCAGGAAGCATGTTGGGGTGGAGTATAAAGTGTTGGCTGGAATAGGCAGGAGTGGTCACCAAGGGCCAGTAGGACAAGGGCATTGAGGAATTGGGTGGAGCTCAACACAAGGGACAGCCCAGTGGTGATTCTCAGGAGCTTACTCTGTGGTATTGACAGAGATTATTCAGTGGCCCTTTGTGATAGGAGGTCGTGGTAGGCAGGGGAGAGATCTTGAAAGGCCTTGGCAAATAAGGAGCAATATCCTTTCAATTGGCTCCTGAAATACACCGTAGTAAAACTGAGTACTTCCTGGCTCTGTGTATCAAATAATTTAAGATGTCCTGTTAGGCAGACACCCTTATTTCCTTTGACCCATTGTCTTCTTTTTTATTCTGTTGGTTGGTTCTGCATGTGAGTTTTATATTTTATGTGTAACATCTCCAGCTCTTGGCATGTGCCAAATCTACCAGTCCCAAATGCAAACCCAGTAAGGTAGAGGTTCATGGAACCAGCCTGTTTTCACTTTTTACTGGGCTGAGTCATATTCAGTCCTACTCCAGACCATCAGCCCCTTTGATCTCTTCTCTTTCTAAAGCTGCAGGCAGGTTCTCCTCCCATCTCTATACTCCTCATCTGATTGTTCTGGCAAAAATTCCAGCTCTGTGACTCATGAGAAGATTCTGAATGTATTCCGGAAAAAAAAAAACAAAAACGACTTTGTACTCAATTATTTATAAGTTAGATAAATGTATTTATTTTTATTCTTTGAGGCAGTCTCATTTTGTTGCCCTTGGTAGAATGTCATGGTGTCACAGCTCACAGCAACCTCTAACTCCTAGGTTTAGGCAATTTCTCTTGCCTCAGCCTCCTAGTAGCTGGGACTATAGGCACCCACCAAAAACCCTCACTATTCATTGCAGTTTGGCTGGGGCCAGGTTTGAACCTGCCACCCTCGGTATATGGGGCTGGCGCTCTACCCACTGAGCCACAGGCATCACCCAGTTAAATAAATTTATGGTGTGGAGCTGGTGGACAAGGGTTGCTTGCACGTCTGGGAATAGTAGAATAATACTCAAAAGGCCGTGGACTCAGGGACCTACGTCACAGCCTTTTGAGTGTTGCTGTAACTGTGATACTTTAATGTTGATCATATTTTTGCACTTAATCTTGAGGAAATACACATGATCCTGCCTGAGTTTGGCTTTGTATCTTTCAAACCTAGTGATTCAGCTCACAATAATATTAATATTGTGTCAAGTCTCTTCCACTGTGTCATTTGTAGACACCATCTGGGAATTGCCATCTGGGACACGAGATCTTGGCTTTTCTACAGAAGTCGTGTCTTCAGGTTGGCTGTACCGTATGTTATCACTGTGGGAACTGAAAGTAACCATTTGGTATGGTGTAGCTAGCATTCTGGTTACATACCACCTCCCTTCCGTCGCTTTAGAAAGTGATAATCTGTATCTAACCTAATTCAGCAACTTCTTCTGTGTGGTTTTTCCTTTTTGATCTATTCAGCCTCCTTTGGAAAGTCTGGCAACTGTGGAAGAGACGGTTGTTCGAGACAAGGCAGTGGAGTCCCTGAGGCAGATCTCCCAGGAGCACACGCCTATTGCTCTGGAGGCTCACTTCGTCCCGCTGGTGAAACGCCTGGCGAGCGGAGACTGGTTCACTTCTCGCACATCTGCATGTGGTTTGTTCAGCGTTTGTTATCCCAGAGCCTCAAATGCTGTCAAAGCAGAAATTAGACAGTAAGATAGTTTTTTTTTTCTTTTTTGAAAAAGTTATTTGGGATTATTGGGGACTCATAGCTGACACTTAGATAGTGCCCTGTTACCATGGATGCCAGGATAATAACATTGATGCCATCATTTTTTAATCATCTGATTGAATATGCCAATGCTTTATTTTCATTACTTGTGTGAGTAGAAGCTGAGTCACTGCCGTAGGAGAAAATCTGTACAATGTTTATTTGTGTTGGGGCAGGTTTCATCGTGGTATTCGATGGGAAATATCTTCATTGTTTTTTTTATGCTGCAGACATTTCCGTTCCTTGTGCTCAGATGACACTCCAATGGTGCGTCGCGCTGCTGCTTCCAAGTTGGGTGAATTTGCAAAAGTTTTGGAATTAGACAGTGTGAAAAGTGAAATTGTTCCACTCTTCACTAATCTAGCTTCAGATGAACAGGTAAATTTACCCTTAGTATTTAAGGGACACAGACATGCTGCTCTCTTCTTAATTTTAGGAATTGCTTATTTCTTTTAATTTAATTTTTTAATTTTTGAGGAGGTTTGGTTCAGATGTTAGGATCCTTTTTGTAAAATTATTACTTAATTCTGACCTGGATAAAGTGTAACATGACTCATCTTAGTGTTCTTATGTTTCTTTCTTAACCAGAGCATGATTTTCTTTCTTACATTAGCAACTGTTTACAAGAATGGGGAGTCAGGGACAAACGGGGAGCCATAATTAGGAAGACTAAATTACATCCAGAGGTATATTAGGGAACTGTTGGCTGTATCGTAATACAGAGGAATAATGTTGCGTGGTATTTTTAACTGTAAAATAACCATAGAATGTGTTAGGAAGGCTGTTTGACCCACTGCTTCCTCTGTACTAGTGTGTAAGAGGACCTTGCATAATAGCAATTTTAAATCCAAGGAACTAAGCTCTCTTTGGTTTTAGAAATAATAAAAATAGCAAATACCTAAATAAACCGTTTAATATTTCTCATCCTGTTTTAAGTTGCTATGTGTGTTAAATAATTCATTCTTCATAGCAGCCACATGAGATGGGTACCCAGTTTTACATATTAGGAAACAGAGGCACACAAATAACTTGTTAAAGGTTGCATAGTTAGTGCAAAGGTGGGATTTGAATCTAGGCACTTTGGCTCCAGAATTCATGCCCTTCACAGGTAGGCTGTACTGCCTTTCTGTAATGGTACTTAGAAGGATCAGCCCTAAGAGTTCCTGGACTTGGCTCGGCGCCTGTGGCTCAATCGGCTAAGGTGCCAGTCACGTACACCTAAGGTGGCGGGTTCGAATCCCCAGCCCGGGCCCGCCAAACAACAATGATGGCTGCAACCAAAAAATGGCCGGGTGTTGTGGCGGGCGCCTGTGGTCCCAGCTACTTGGGAGGCGGAGGCAGGAGACTCGCTTG